>PVKV010017515.1:0-47480 GCA_004027835.1 Alouatta palliata
AGCGAAACTCCGTCTCAAAAAAAAAAAAAAAGAGAGGAAAATGGGCCAGGTGCGGTGGCTCACACCTGTAATCCCAGCACTTTGGGAGGCTGAAACAGGCAGATCATGAGGTCAGGAGTTTGAGACCAGCCTGACCAACAGGTGAAACCCTGTCTCTACTAAAAATACAAAAATTAGCTGGGCATGATGTGCACACCTGTAATCCCAGCTACTCAGGAGGCTGAGGGAAGAGAATGGCTTGAATCCTGGAGGCAGAGGTTGCAGTGAGCCGAGATCGCACCACTGCACTCCAGCCTGGGCAACAAACAGAATGAGACTCCATCTCAAAAATAAATAAATAAATAAAATGGGGGTGGGGACAGGAAAGTGACCAGAGAACAGACACAAACTAATTCCTTTCGTAACTGAGGTTGTAGAAATCATAATGCCAATACTTAAGCTAAATATAAGTGAAGATGGAAAGCCATGTCATTTTCTAAGCTCAAAAAAAATAAATAAATAAAGGAGAGGGCTGGGCATGATGACTCGTGCCTGCAATCCCAACACTTTGGGAGGCCTAAGCAGGAAGATCGCTTGAGCTCAGAAATTTGAGACCAGCCTGGGCAACATGATGAAAACCCATCTCTAAAAATACATATAATATAATATAATATAATATAATATAATATAATATAATATAATATAAATATAATAATAAAATTGAGGATTGCCCATATTAACCTCTTTTTCAAATATTCCTGATAATAAGAATACCAAAAGCATGATATGTAGCAGAAAATACTCTGTGCTCAGAATTAGAAGATCTAAACTTTGGCCCTGTGTGGCCCTAAGCAAGTACTTCTCTTTGGATCTGTCCTCATGTATAAAATAAAGTATTGGATAACTACTGAGGAAGCGTGTCTAGCTCTAAATTTTGATGACTGATGATGTCATTCATCTCAGTTTCAGTTCGGTGTGCATGACCTAATTGACATGTCTCTCTGAAGGACCTTTGAAGATGACCGCAGCAGCTAAAATGAACAGGGAGGAAAGGAGAGCCAAGGCATTAATATTAATGATTCATTCATTTATTTACAAATACTTTTGAGCACTTAATAAGCACCAGACACTACTACAGGTGCTGAGGATACAACAGTGAATACATCAAAGACCTGGTCTTCATAGAGTTTATTTTCTCGAAGGGTGGATATGTCATGAACAAATAAACATGTAAAACAGAGTGTGTCCAAAGGTGACAAGTTCTGTGTAGAAAAGTAACGTGAGAAAGAGGGGTTGCTTGAGGTTGCTCTTTAATATAGAATAGCTGAGAGTGAGTTGGCTTTTGAAGAGAGACCTACAAGAGGTTAGAGACAAAGTCAAGCTATTTCCTGCTTTGGACTAGCAAGTGCAAAGACCATGAGGTGGGAGTGCATTTGGCATGTTTTAGGAGTTGCTGGAGCACAGTGAGGAAGTGGAAGCATGGTAGGAGATGAGATCAGAGGGAAGGAAAAATGGAAAAAGAAGGTGAAAGCTGTTATTGTTCCCATCTCCTTATTTGTGGATTTTTTTGTTACCTGAATTAGGCAGAGAGAAATATACTGGCTCAGTGTAATGATAGCATCTGTTCTGATTTGGATGGAATCAGGATCTGATCTGCATAGAATCACAAGTTTTTCCTCGGACAGTGAAGCAACATTTCCTTCATTTTCAACAAAGTTTAACTGATTTTATATCAGCACCTCCAGTCTCTCTCTCCCTTTAGTGTGTGGCCCTGCAGTAGTTCTACTAATTAACACAAGTGTGGTTGATGCAGTGAAACAGACAGGCGCTTAGCATCCATTCCAGCCTCCTTCATGTGTGTCTTCCAGTACTGCAGAGACTGTATCTAAAAACCATTTAGATTGCTAGCCTCAGAACTCATCTATGACTAGGGTTTGGGATAGGAAATCATTTCCACAGATTAGATGCACTTGCATGAGTCAGGGTGAAAATGAAGCAGAATCCCTTCCTGCTTTTCTCGCTCTCTGTTGTACAATGAGCTTTTTCTGCAGTAAATGCCATTATTTAGTCACCAGTTTCATGGGTGTCAGAAGGCAGTTACAAAGGCAGCAGCAGGAATGGCTTTCAGGGATGCGTCAGCATGTTCACTAGTCTTAGACACTCTTGCCTTGATGGGACCCTTCCTCCATTAAAAAAATTAAAAAACGTATGACTGTGTTGGGATAAAGGTTAGTATATATTTTTAATTTTTTATTTCCATAGGTTTTTGGGGAACAGATGGGTTTTGGTTATATGAATAAATTCTTTAGTGGTGATTTGTGAAATTTTGGTGCATCCATCACCAGAGCAGTGTGCACTGAGCCCAATGTGTAGTCTTATATCCCTCACCCCCTTCCCACCCTTTCCTCTGAGTCCCCAAAGTCCATTGTGCCATTCTTATGCCTTTGCATCCTCATAGCTTAGCTCCCACTTAAGAGGGAGAACATATGATGTTTGATTTTCCATTCCTGAGTTATTCACTTAGAATAATAGTCTTTTATCCCATCCAGGTTGCTGCAAATGCATTAATTCATTACTTTTTATGGCTGAGTAGTATTCACTCTCTCTATATATGCAGCTTTCTTTCTATATTTAATAGCTATATAATAGCTTTTTCTATATATACACATATATCTAGAGAAATTATTCTATATATATCTACATATAGAGAGAGATACATATACCTTCATACATATATATGTATTATATATAGAGAGAGAAATATACAAGCATACACATATATGTATGTATTTTATATATATATATATACACATATGTATTTTATATATATATATACATAGAGAAAGAGAGAGAGAGAGATTTATTTTAGGAATTGGCTCACATTGTTGTGCAGGCAGGCAAGTCCAAAAACTTCAGGATGGCAGGTCAGCTGGAGCCCCAGGGAAGAATTGGCATTACTGGTGAAGTCCAAAGGCAGTCTGCTGGCAGAATTCTCTGTGGCTAATGGGGAGGAGAGGGAGTCTTTATCTGTTAAGGCATCCAGCTGATTAGATGAGAACCACTCACATTATGGAAGATAACCTGCTTTACTCAAAATCTGCTGATTTAAACAGTAATCTTATCTAAAAAATACTCTCACAGAAACAATTAGAATGATGTTTAACCAAATACTGTGGTCTAGCCAATTTGACACAGAAAATTAACCATCACAGTCCCTATTTATATAAATCCTGTTTCTTCTACCTCCTGGCCTGAAAGTTGCTCTCCTGTGAAATCACTGTTCTCCCAACTGTTTTCAGCATGATGGCCTTATCTTCTCTGTTCAAGGCAGCAGGTGAGGTGGTGTGGCCAGCTGTCTTTCCTCCCTCGAGAGTGCTTCCTCACCCTCAAACTGCCCTCACCTACTCTCACCCTTTGTTCAGTTGAAGACTGTATAGTTCTCAGTGCTGCAACTCACTGGATCCATCCTCACTTCCCAAGCCTACTTCAGCGGCAGACTCGGCCCTGAGCCTCTGCCCTGCCCTTTGCTATCATCTGTATTGACTTCAGAATCCACATTAACCTTTTAGATTATTTTACCCCAGAGGTATTTCCTGGGTTAAAGGCCTCCTCCTCTGACCCGCCTTAGTGAGTGTCTTTAATACTCAGGGTAATCTCTGTCTCTGAGATCTGTTATCCCATTTGCAGCCACAGCCTGTCATCTCCTTCACCCCACCCAGTAAGCCCACCTCTGGCTTCCCTGAAATCTCTCCTGGGTCACACAGTCTCTCCTATTTCATTCACTAATTCTATTTGCCTTCACTGCTTCCTGTCTTGGTTGCTAGAATTATAGACTCCTTGTGTGCCCTCAAATCCTGGACTTGACTTCCAAAGAACCCATGGAAACAAATGTAAAGTAGTAATAAGGTGGTAACGTGGTAGATAAAAATTAGACGGGATTTCCTCCTCCTTTTCTTATTGCTCCTATTCTTTGTCTTCCTCTCATTCATTTTCGTTTGTGTTTCCAGGTAACTGTGCTTTGGAGAAAGAGGTGGAATTCTAAAGCTGTGGCTCATTTCCTCCTCAGAGCCATCTAACTTGAGCCATCCCAGTGCTCCCACCTCTCCCTTTCACTTCCAAAGTGCTCGGTGACTCCCTAGCACACCAACACAGAGAATCACTGTTCTAGAGGATTTCTACCCTAAAAGCCTCTGTTTTCTTCTCTCCACTCCTCCACCCTGTAACCCCACAAAGTTACACACAGTTACACCTCCTACTTTATAGTGACTACTGAAAATAGTACTTCCTATTTCAGGATGTGTCCCTCCAGAAACAGACGCTGAGAAAAGGATCCGGGGATCCCAGGAAGCACTAGGAAGTGAGTGTGGAAGTGAGACAGTCAGTTGTCACTGTGGGCAGCTGCGGCTCAGACTTCCTGGGGGTCTCAGGGGCAGCACAGATCATGCCTCAGAATTGTCTCACTTAGGAGGCAAGAGCCTGTGGGATTTATCCATGGCCTCCATCTGTCATTGGTTGAGGGCTTCCCCAGGGGTGTTACTTCCTGACACTTCTCTTCTGACCCAAGTGTGGGCCTAGGCAGCTCCCACAGCTAGATAAAGACTGCAGCAGGGTCACTGGCACTTGCAGTAAGAAGAGTCAGCACATAGGAAATGCTGAGTGTCAGGGACATCCGTGGGGCACCAAGAACCTTCTACATTTCCTAACCAACTAGCTTTACTGTAATATGTGACTATCCCTGTTTCTAGCTTCCTATCCTTTTATTCATCATCCTAGGTATTCTTGGATGCATCATTTTAATTTAATCTTCTTGCCATGGAAGTTGGCATTATCTCAATTTTATAGAAGAAAAAACAGAAATTAAAAGTAAGCAACTTCACAAAAATTATCCAGATAGTAAGTTCTGGAACTGTGATTTAAAGACTCAAAAATCCAAGTATTTTCTAGCATAGCAGAAATCCAAAGGCAGAAACTTGGGACCACCCATTATTATTAGCAATGTCCTGGGTAATAAGAGATGGGTTCAGAGTAGAAATAGAGGGGTTATGTCAGAGAAGGGAAGGGACTCTTCATCTAAGACTGGTTTTGACCACCTGTTCTCTGACTCCATCTCTATTGATACAGCACACCGACGCTTAGTAGCCCAGAATTTACTGTTTCTTCCAGAGGCCTTCATATAATTTCTAAGAACAAAGATCAGATAAAATGCAATTTGCAGAATAAGTAATGTCTGGCATATAGTAAGTACTCAATTTAATTCAACAATTTTGTATCAATAACCTAATATGTGCCAGGCATTGGTCTGGATGCTAAGGATGATGGTGGACCACAAATATTCACTGACAGAGGCATGAGTTTGTTTTTGAATATGAAATATATACCCCATATTCTCAAACTAGCTAATTATACATAGCCATCAGCTAATTATGGCAACTTAACTTTTGCGATTAAGATGAACCTAGTACTCAATATTTTTCTCAGTCTGGATCTGCCTCAACTTACTTTCAACATTTAACAACAGTAGATAATGTTGTTGTGAAAAGAGCACACTAAATACAGGATTGCTGTGAGGATTAAATGAAATAAATGCCAAGTCCCAGGCATTTTACATAATTGATCATCCTTGTCTTTATCATAGACTGTAAGTTCCATGAAAACAGGCACTGAATTTTTATGTGTATATGCAGCTTTTAGAGTAGTGCTTAGCACACAGTAGGGCTTCAGTTCTCATTGATATGCTGAATGGGTAATATGGATATTATTAGTCTATTTTTTTAGATGAAATTAATACTCAGAGAGACTGACTAAACTGCTCACTTTCTCAAAGTGAGTTGCCGTAAGAGGATAAATGACCTATTTCTTTTCTTTTTTAAAAAAATCCCATGTATAGTCATAGCTAATAAATAACATACTTCTAACTCCACTGTGCCTAAGAGCATCTCCAAAGCATGCAGCATGACGCTGAACACACAGTAGGCCTTCAACAGTTGCCACTATTGCTGTGCATCACCCCTTAGTAGTATGTTATTAGTTCACTACTGCCTTATGATAAACTTCTCCATTGGCTTGCAGGTACAGAGAGTGACTCTGCTGCTGCTTCTCCAGAGTGCGGCACCATCTGCCTGCTCTTCCTTCCATTTTCTGTCGGCCTCTACTCCCCTCTAACTGAAGAAATTGTAGCTTTCTCTTGGGCCCAGGCCCAGGCCCTGCTGAGCCTCTATCTCTGTGTGTATGTGTGTCTGCCTGTCTGCAATCACTTCAACTCAAACTGCCCCCACCAGTGACATGACCTTTAGAAGCTGCCAAATCCTCGTTGCTGAGTGGTTTCAGTACTGCTACTGCTGGAGAAAAAGAAGAACAAGTCACATTCTTCCCCCTCAGAAAGAAAGGGGGAAACACGGAACCAGGGAAATTCTGTAAGTAACGGGGTACTGTTTATTCAGGGCTGCAGCTCTGCCCTGGCCCGCTGTGGCACAGTCTATAGTGTTGAACTTTGGATAGCAGAGTGCTCAGCAAGTGGAAGAAGTTGCCTTCTGGTCTGAGAGCCTCCTGACCAGTCTCATCAGATTGGAAGCTTTGGCTCTGCTCTATCAGGATGGCTTCTGTCCTGTACTAGATGACTTTATATTATTGATATGTAAGCTTCTGAGGGACTTATTTAGACTTATTACTGACCGTTAGATGCCAGTGATGTGTGGTAAAGTTGCTAAGGGTGTGAAGCCAGAGAGTTCGTGAAACATCCAAGTGAGACCTTCCCACCCCAGCATCTGAGAAGTGGGCCTCTGAAGTAAAGAGCTTTGTGACTGTTGCTACTGCTGTACCATGGCCCCACAGTGAAAGAGTCAAGCTTACAGATTTTGGATCTACTGTATAGAAATCTCAGTTTGTTTTGTGGCTCCAGAACTATATCTAGAGTGGTCTTAACCTTTCTGAGTCTGTTTCCAGACTAGTAAATTGGGATAAGGTTACCTGCCTCATGGAGTTGCTATAAAGTCAAAATGAAATAAAATATATGAATTGCTCATAGTGAGTGTTAAGAAATGCTGCCCACTATTATTGAAACAATAGGACCTCTGAAAGAATGCAAGTCAATGCCTACTTCAGGTCGGTTGGCTGAGAAGAGCATGTGAGGTCATAAAATCATGGTCCAAAGGGAGCTGAATTCTCCTTCCCTGTAAGACAGGTCAAGAATGTGGCAAAGTTGGTTAAGTTGTGAAATAATTGGTTATGCAGAATTTGCAGTCCTTTGTCAATTTTCCTATAATGATTAAGTCTTTTAAAATAAAAAAAAAATCTTATGCATATACTTGATACAGCAAAAGAGCCTGGTAAATGGGGAAAGGGTATAAATAATAACCAGTGACTACTACATTTTAGTTATGTGTTAAGTCTTTACTTGTGTTTCCTCATTTAATTCCTTTTATCTTACACAACAGATCTAAGCATTCTCTTTTTCCTGGCACCTGGATCTTCCTGGTACTATGAACTGAAGAAATTATCACTCCTATCTTAGAAACAAAAGGAAATGATGGATCAACAAGGCTAAGTAATTTGCCCAAAGTTACACAGCAAGTTGTTGGTATTGAAAATGCCACAGTGTGGCTCTGGTATCTTTCCTTTACATCCAGGAAACAGAAGGCCAGGGAGCATGTTTTTCCTGAAGAAAGAAGACAGGACCATCACACTGAGGAAGCCAAGAAAAGCAGTGCAGGAGAAGCAGACAAGTGCAGTGTTCCCAGAGATGTAACCGCAGAAAGATCTGTCAAGTTTCCTCACAGGGGCTTTCTCTGGGTGGATTCTAGATTCTGGGAAGCCTTGGGCCTCCCAAGAAGTTTTTGGCAGCACTTGGTCCAGCCAAACTACATGCTCAATACCCAGAAGACAGAGAGAGGAGAAAATCAAGAATGGACAGTTTGTTGCCTGGTGGCCAGGGAAGATCCCCATGTTGAAATAATTAAAAGTAGACTAAACAATGTGAAGACTTCTTTTTCATGTCAACAGTCCTGAGGTTAGCCAGAAATTAAAGCAGAGGAGGTTAGGAAGAGACAGGAGGTAGACAGAGGAAGGACGTGCTTTTTTTCCCACCACCGTCTTCTCTCTAGAAACATGTTTGAATAAATTGGAGACATTCTCCAGTCATTGCTGCCTAATGGAACTTTCCAGAGGCAGAAGGTTCAGGTGTGGGATGGTCACACAGAGGATCTGAAATAATCAGGGGCCCTGTGCTTGTTGGCTTTACCTCCTTGGAGTTCTGAAGACTGAGGTGAGACACCGGAAGAATTGGAAAAGACGCACGTCTATCCATACCCCTCACTTCCTAGGAAATCATCAGCTCTGAGTGTACACAGGATGGGTCTTACATGGCTCTAATCCATGATAGAGTGGTCTACTTGGCCTTCTTATTACCTGTCAGTATCTGGGAAAGCAGGCAGTAGAATTAGCATCTATTCTGTAATCTCCAGCATAGAGAAGACTGAAACTGATCTCTAGCTATCTTTAATAGACAGGATCCCATAATACGATTTCTGAAATCAGAGAGAGAAACAGAGAAGCCAGACTTTCCACTAGATACCTCGGAAACAAGAGGAACACACAAAAAATTAAGGATGGACTGTGATATTCAGTGCCCAGTGACAGCCTCTGCACTGAGGGTTAGTGGCCCATTCTGCCGGGTGTGGTGCTCACACCTATATAATCCTAGCACTTAAGGAGGACGAGGCAGGAGGATCACTTGAGCTCAGGAGTTCAAGACCAGCCTGGGCAACACAGTGAGACCTTGTCACTATTAAAAAAAAAAAAAAAGAAAGAAAGAAAGAAGAAAGGATTAACAGCCCACTTAACTCATGTACTATTTGATACATTATCTTCCAATATTATCAAATACTGTGAGCTTGCTCTTATCTCTACTAATCTTTATATCTTCAAAGCCCTACCAATCAATTCCTTTAATACCTAGCTCAGAGGAGACATTCCTGGCAAATCCTTCCCTGTATACTTAATTAATCCTTCATTTGAGATCTAGGTGCCTTTTAATAAGCAAACTTTCTTATATGTCATGTAAAGATATTCTTAAATTATTAAGCCAATAAATTTAAATTTACTTAGAAAACACAACTTTGGCAAAAATTAGTCAGCCATAATGCTACTACCGAGAGGAAAATAGTTACCATTGTCATGTACATTTTTCCAGCCATTCTGGTGTCAACTAAAGAAAAAAAGTCACAACTGTAAAGAATTAAAGGCAGTTGTATTTAGAAGTCTTACTGAGGTCTATAGACGGAGGCCTAGAGCCTGGGAACAGTCCTTCAAAGAGGTTCTGTTAGACTGCTCTGAAGTAGTGTTCACAGTTTATATAAGTTGTGGAGGTTTAGTACATGTAAAATCACATCAAACACGTGCAGAAGTTACATTAAAGCGGAATCACATTGAAGTTGGTGTGTAAGAGTACATCTGGTTATATATTACAGAGGCATCGTCATTAACTCCATCAGACGTTACCTTACATGTAAGAAAAGGCAGGGACCAGGGTCATTTATCTTTTAAGGAACTTAGTGACTCAGGCAAGAGACATGATGGGGCCGTGTGCTCTATCCTGCTTTGTCTTCAAAGCATCTTTCTGAGAGCTGCACATCGTCACAGAGTCGGGCTTTGTGAAATTATGTTGGCAAGCAGAAAAGAGCAGACATGTCTTCTTACATTTGCTATGTTGTCTCCCATTGGATTTCTTTTTCTTATTCTTTTGTCAAGCAACTTTTCTTCCATTTAGCAAAATATCATAAGCATCTTTTGTGTGTATCTGTATCTATTTCTGTCTCTCTCAGTATTCCTGATAGTAGTCCACAGCATTTTCAATAGCATTGTTACAGTACATATCATATTTTACTATAGTTAATTTTAAGTAGATAGCATTTACTTAGTGGTCACGACGTAGTGGGTCATTCTAAGTACTTACATGCATTGATTCTTTTAATCTTTGTAATCCCAGGTGGTTGGTCTAATTATTACTATCACTCAAATTTCACAGATGAAGGAATCTGAGGCGTAAGGGGCTTAAGTAATTTTCCCATGATCACACAGCTAGAGACTTTAGAGCTGTTAGAGCTGGAATTTGTCCAGGTAGGCTGTCTCCAGACTTTTAACCACTGTGCAATACAACTTTAACAGTCTTTAACTGAACTGCCAATTATTAAGCATCCAGTTTTTAACTGAGCATCTAATAAATGGCAGTTTCCTCAAATATCTTATCCTTTAACTCTACAACTTGCAAAGAGTGTGAGAATTTTGTGTGGAAGCATTTGCCTAATTCCCAAACCCATCCACCACTACCACCTCTATACTGTCCTTGCTAATTAGCCAAGTATCTGTCTTTCCTCTCCTTTGCTCATTCCCCAGATCACCAACTCCTTGAAGTCAGGAAATGTGTAGCTTTCTTCATCTTTATAACTCCAGCACCTGGCATAGTTCCTGGACTACAGTTACCATGTAATAAATGTTGGAATAATAAAGGTTGGAAAGAGTTTGATTTGACTGATAGCAACCAAGAAAAATATTTTTCATGAAGTGATCAGTTAATACCGGTTTAAATATAATTTTCAGTGCATGATCTGAAATCTTCTTTGTGGACTTGGCTCTCCGACACAAAACAAAATGAAAAAGTTGATTGCAATGTTGGAAATCTCTAAACTCTTCTGAGGTCTGTGGCCAGGAGCACCAGTGTAAGGTAGTTATGCTGTGGATTGCTGCAGTTCTCTAAAAGGAGGTGTGAATTTGGGCTAATTCTCACCAACTGCCTACCCTTGGGACCTTTGTTCGTCTCTACTTTCTACCCTACCATGGCATGCTTTCTTCTGTAGGAGCTGATTTTATCTATATATTCTTTCTCAAAACTTCCTTTTGTCTGGTGGTTGATATAGCACCAATTGGCAAATCACATCTGTTGCTTCACAGCAAGTTTGGTGCTCTGCAAGTCACCTTGGACCACTATTTTTTTTAGACAAAGTTTCGCTCTTGTCACCCAGGCTGGAGGGCAATGGCATGATCTCAGCTCACTGCAACCTCCATCTTCCGGGTTCAAGCTGTTCTCCTGCCTCAGCCTCCTGAGGAGCTGGGATTACAGGTGCCTGCCAACATGTCTGGCTGATTATTTTTGTATTTTTAGTAGACATAGGGTTTCACCTGTTGGCCAGATTGGTCTCGAACTCCTGACCTCAGGTGATCCGCCCGCCTCGGCCTCCCAGAGTGCTGGGACTACAGGAGTGAGCTACCACACCTGGCCTGCATCACTATTTATTGCCACATCCAGTTCCACAAAGCTTATGCCTAGTTTTTTCTAATGCACAGTTGTTATAAAACCTTACAACTGAATGGGCTGTTTTGGTATTTCGGGTTTGGGATTTCTTTTTACAGCTTATGGCAGTAGCCATTCAATGCTACCTCCTACTCTGTGACCCTCTTCCTCATTTGAAATTCTCCTCTCTCTCACTTTTGACTGTAAATTCTACAGAAATAGGCAAACTCTGGTTTCAGAGGAGGCCTGGCCCTGGTGGGTAAAACTGGCACAAAGCTGAGTTTGTTGAAACTGAAATAGATATAGCACCAATGAAAAGCCTTCAGCACAAAGCAACCTGTACTTGCTTGACTCTCACAGTCCCACGGGAGACATACAGAGTGGGTGGGAAAGATCTGAGTTTGTCAGTTTGCTGGGGTGGGGCTGAAAAAAAATTTAGGGTACTTTCCGTGGCTCATAAAACACAAGGTTTCACAGGCGGGAAATTGCCAGGAAGTTTGCTTTATCTTCTTTCCTAATGACACACTAGAAGAGTTAGTTTTACAACATCTCAAAATCCCCCAAGTGATTAGAGGAGCGTATAAGCAATTGTAAATCTCCCAAACTGAGCCAGAGAATCATGGTTAATGTTTATTGAGCACTTAAAGGGTGAAAGCACCGTGGCAAGTGCATCACCTAATCTGATTTATTGAGACCTCACGCCTACTCTGAATGATACATAGATGGCTATCCTGGCTTCACAGATGAGGAAACTAAGGTACAGAAAGAGTAAGGGACTCACTCCCTCACATGACATACTACGCTCAACTGATGGGCAGGAAATAAGCCTAGAAAACTTTCTTCAGATCCTGCAACCTCATCACTGAGGCGAACATAGTTGGCTCTTACCGTTAGAAGACACATTTGACAACATATTAATAGCACTGATTTCAGCTGACATTTCTCTGAAGCTTTCAAAGTCTTAGAGTTACTGTCGCTGGGTGGTACTAAAACAAGTGTCATTTATTTATTCTATAAATGCTTGTTGAACACTTCACTAGACAGCTCGCCATGCCAAGGCAGCGATTAGTAACCAATTTCTACTGAGTTAAAATTTTCACATGCTTTATTTCACTTAATCCTTGCACATATTTAAGGTAGATGCTGTTATTTTCAGCTAAAGAATTGAGTTATATGGAGGTTAAGTATTTGTCAAACACTATTATCTATGCTGCTGTCACAAGTGGTGAAGCCAGGATTTGAACCTAGTTTGATATGACACCAAAATCAGTGTTTTAAAGACAAAGTAAAATTGTGGGTTAACCATACAACATGAAATTGGGGAAATGAAAAAAGGGGAAGGTATATGGAAGAAAGGTCTGAACTACTGTACACTATTTAAAAAATTTCCTCAATACATTCTTACAAATAGGCTATAGAACCTCCTATTCTACACCTTCATTTGCCATTTTTGCAGCTCCTGATTTACAGACCAAACATTCTATTACTCTAGAGTGAAGTGTACAAACTTCCTTTCTTCTGCAGCTCACCATCCACAGAGCCCAGGACTCTCTGTAGCTGGCTGTTTTTCTCCTCTTTCAGTTTTTAGGGAGTGAACTTAGTGCTCAATGAGATGACATGAATGCACTCAATTCTTCAGGTGATCCATGGCAGAGCTAATGTACATTCATGTAAATGAGGATGGTCCTGGGAACCCTGAGAAACCAGATGATAAAATTAAATGCTCCACATGTTTCCTTAAGAAGGAGTTTACAGTGACAATAAGATCCCTGAACAATGACAAACCTTCTATAGAAGACGTTTTCGAACAGTTCAGATTTGGACATGTTATTCTGAAGTAAGTACTTAACCTACTTAAGGTTTTGCCATTGGGATGCCATGGGGTCCACTTTGAACTTGACATGCCACCTTGTGGAAATTGGAGGCAATAAAAAAAAAAATGTGGCCATTGAATACTACTCTACAGTAATTATATGACACAGGCTAACATTTATTGAGGGCTTACCATGTGCTATGCACTATCTTGAATACCTTTTAAGTGTTTTTTCATTTATTTATCAAAACAATCCTATGAGGTAGGTACAATTGTTGTCCTATTTTAAAGATGAGAAGTGGCCAGGCGCTGTGACTCACACGTGTAATCCCAGGACTTTGGGAGGCTGATGCAGGTGGATTATGATGTCAGGAGATTGAGACCAGCCTGGCCAACGTGGTGAAACCCCATTTCTACTAAAATACAAAAAAATTAGCTGGGCGTGGTGGCACATGCCTGTAGTCCCAGCTACTCAGAAGGCTGAGGCAGGGGAATTGCTTGAACCCGGGAGGAAGAGGTTGCAGTGAGCCAAGATCGCACCACTGTACTCAAGCCTGGAGACAGAGCAAGACTCCATCTAAAAAAAAAAAAAAAATGCGGAATATGTGGTTTAGAAAAGTAATTGCCTGAAGTCCAATGCATACAGCATACAAGGCAAAACGGATGTGAGTAGAAGGGTTAGAGGGTTATCTCAATGTGGCTTTTTTTTTTTTTTCAGAGTTCTCTCGTGTGATCACTACTCCCTTCAAGTTCTCACCTTCTTCAAACTCACTCATGCACAGATAGAGTTTTGTTTTGTTTTGTTTCTGAGACAGGGTCTTGTTCTGCGACTCAGGCTGGAGAACGGTGGTGCAATCATAGCTTACAGTAACCTCAAACTCCTGGGCTCAAGTGATCTCCCCACTTCAGCCTCTTGAGTAGCTAAGACTACAGGTGTACACCACCATGCCCAGCTAATTTTTCAATTTTTGTAGAGACTGAGTCTCCTGATGTTTCCTGGACTGGTCTCAAACTCCTAGGCTCAAGTGATCCTCCTGCCTCGGCCTCCCAACATGCTGGGATTAGAGGTGTGAGCCATTTTGCCCAGCCACAGATAAGTTTTGAAGTCCAGTTGACTTGGATCCTAAGCCTTGGCTTTCCCACTGTGTAACTCTGGGCTAGATACCTAACCTGAGTCTCATTTTCCTCATTTGCAAAACAGGGGGTATATTGACACATGTAACCATGCTTAGTTTTGGAAAGTACTTAATACATAAATGGTATAACAACTCTGAGGATAAATGAGATCTAAAATAAAGATTCACTGTATTAAATGCCTTTTATATGCTGAGCACACTCTAAGCACTAGGCATCAAAAATAACAGCGGCCCTGGAATGGGATAAATTTGAAGGCAAAATAGTGGTTAAGAGCCTGAACACTGGAGTTGGCTTACCTGGCTGTTACAGTGACAAGTTACTTAATTGCTCTAAGCTTCCATTTCTATATCTGAGTTAGTATGTACATTGTAAGGTTCCCTGATGATTAATAATTTAAAATATATTACACTGTTTAACATAGAACCTAATACATAGTACCTAATACATAGTAAGCACTCAATGAATATTAGCATTGATTTACTGCTTTGTGATATACTTACTCACTGAATCACTTACACTAAAATTGTGGAGCATACTTGACGGACACTGGGTTACCTTGAATAACATGTTTACTCAATTTTATCTCTCAAATATTTAAGCAGTTTTTTTTTTTATTATCTCCTGCCATCATCTTAGTTATAACTGACATTTATAGTATTGATTACAGAACTAACTTGCCAAATAATCTCTTAGACTCAAGCAATCCTCCCACCTCAGCCTCCCAAGGAGATGGGACCACAGGCGTGTGCCACCAGGCCAGGATAATTTTGGTATTTTTGACAGAGACAAGGTCTAGTAAGATTGCCCAGGCTGGTCTTGAACTCCTGGGCTCAAGCAATTCGCCTTCCTCAGCCTCCCAAAGTGCTGAGATTACAGGCATGAGCCACTGCTCTTGGCCAGTATGATCATTTCTTTTCTAATCCAGGAAAATAACTTTAACTGGAATTTTTTCACCTGATCTATTTGATATCAGCCAAGGTATTTCATTTTAAGTCCCACTCAAAGATAGCATGAAGGATTCTTTAAATGCATAGTTTTGCCAACTCAAAAGAAAAGGAAACCTTAGAGGCTTGATTCTAAATGCTCACTCTGGGAAAGTAGTATTTAGCATGAAGCAACCATAATTCATGCTTGTCATTCAGACAGGAAGTGGTTAGATTAATTCTTCAGCAGATGTTTTCTGAAAGCTGAAATAACTTATCATGCATTGCCACTAGTATAGCTTGATCACAACTATAAAGGGTAGGGCAGGGTCACATAAGTCTTCATCTTATTCCTTTCTTTTTTTTTCAGATGGATTCTTGCTCTGTCACCCAGGCTAGAGTGCAGTGGTGCGATCTTGGCTCACTGCAACCTCCGCCTCCTGATTTCAAGCAATTCTTCTGCCTCAGCCTCCCCAGTACCTGGAATTACAGGCTCCTGCCACCGTGCCTGGCTAATTTTTGTTTTTTTTGTAGAGATGGGGTTTCACCATCTTGGCCAAACTTGTCTTGAACTCCTGACCTCGTGATCCACTCACTTTGGCCTCCCAAACTGCTGGAATTACAGGTGTGAGACCCCGCGACCAGCCACCTTATTCCTTTCTTAAAGAAAATGTGATGAACAATGTGATAAACTGAGGCAGTAACAGTTGTCCTATTTTAAAGATGAGGAGAGGCCGGGTGCAGAGGCTCACACCTGTAATCCCAGGACCTTGGGAGGCCGAGGCAGGCGGATCGTGTTTTAAAATATTAGTTGTTGGCACCAGGCATCGAACAATGTTGGCAAGCTCTGAAAGCAAACAAACAAATTACTTTAAACAAAGCAACAGTTTTTATTGTCTTGCTTTATATTTAATGGATTAGAACTGTGAAAAGATTCTGACTTTGTAAGCAGAAATATAAGTTGGATAGTATTTGCAGATCCTTAATATCATTTTAAATTTCATTTACGAGCTACTACATTATGAATGAGATGCTCTAAAATAATAATTACTTTCGTTGTTGTTATTATAGAACAATGAAAATTCCTGTTAGGAACATAGGTTGCTGTTTACATTTGATTGTTCTCCTAAATATTTCAAGAAAGAAGTAAGTGAAGCTGTTGGGAAAGCGCATTGTGGACCTTTGGAGTTTATCTTCTTGGTTCAGTCATCTCCACCACATATTTTTAAGAGTGTGATTTCATAGTCTCCAGAAGTATCCGACTGCAAAGAACAAAACAGATTAAGAACAAATAAAGTATAAACAATGAGAGATCGTAAATAAATCGAATCCTTTAGCACTAGGGAATTTACCTGGATGTGAGACTCGTGAGCTATGCCATTTAGTAAAATGTACCTGCAATTCTATCATTCATTCCTACCTGAGTATAATTATGTTTTGGCCGGCATCTTCTTCACAGTAAATAATATTTAGATTCTTCCTGATATATTCCAATTAAATTTCAACTTGGGTTTAATAAAATAAGATTGCATCGCTTACATACTATTAATTTCTAAAACTTCAAAAGATTATAGTTTTAATAATATTTATCAAACACTTGCTATTCAAAAGGCTTAATGTGTATTAACTACTTTAACCCTTTTAAAAGCTCTCTGCAACAGGTACTATATGTATCCCCATTTAACAGATAAGTAAAATGAGAAAAACAGATTAGGAAACTTGCCCCAAACCTTATCAAGAATAAGTGACAAAAGCAGGATTTGAATCCCTATATCCTGGCTCCTTAATAACCTGCTACACTGCCTGACTTAGGAAAGTGAAATGAACCACATTTTCAAAGAATATGTTTATCAGTTCCTTTTCCCAAGGCCAATCAAAAACAGATCATTGTTCAGAAAAGATACTATATGAGGTTAAGGCTTAAGGGGCAAAGACAGCAAGTTTGTAATGCAAAAGACCTCATAGGAGGTAAAACTTGGCTTTTAACCTGGATTGGGTAAGATGCTCACATTATTTTTATTTTATTTGAGGCAACCCAACTAGTGAGCACTTCTTATCCCTTAAGTTTGACGTTGGAAATAGCTGTCAGTGGGGTAAATATTAGGGTAAGTGGTAGCCTCATTTAGTGAAGAAGTTAAGCATTACTTTCATAGTAAGACACAATAGGCACTTATACATATTGTTCTGTCTTCTTTATTTTTTGTTCATTTGTCTATTTCACAAAATACATGACTCAATATTCTTCTGTTTTATATAGAATTTAGTTCTTGTGCTATTAGTTTTCCCGTATTGCTCTGCCATAGCAGAGCTGACAAGTCGACAATGCTCCAGTTTTGTATTAAAACACCTCCTTCTAGACATCTCTGATCAGAATTGTAAACAATTATTAGGGGTTCTACCAGTTAGTCAAGAAAATACATCCAAGTAGCTCAAAGTATATTTCACACCACTAATGGCCTACTTGACCTCTCCACATGTCTTACATGGTTCAAAGACATCTCAAACTCCACACATGTAAAACCAAACTCATAAAATTTCCTTCATCCTGCCCTTCAACCAAAAAAAAAAAAAAAAAAAAAAAAACCCTAAAACCTCATCCTCTTGCAAGGAATGGCACCACTATCGGTTTTTCAAGTTAGGAAATGAGTGTCATGCTTGCTACCTTCCTTTCTTCACACCAAGATATCACACCACATCCCTTAAGTTTCAACTCCTAAATATCTTTTGAGCTCTGCTTGCTCTTTCCTCTCTTTGCATTGCCACCAACCATGTCACAGCTATTCTAACATGACTATCATAATAGTCTCCTAAACCATCACCCTCTAGCTCTTCTATCCTATATCCAATTCATTCTCCAGAATGAAGAGATCTCACAGGGATCTTTTCATGATCATAATACTAACTCCTCAAGAGTTCATGCCCAGAACTCTTCAATAGCTTCCCCTTACTCATAAGCTAAAGGCAAAATTCCTTTAACATTGCTAAAAAGGTACTGCGTGATCTGGTCCCTCCATCTTCATTTTTCATTTTGCTTCTTCCACCATGAGGCCTCTCCATTTGGCATTTCTTTTATTAGAATGTTCTACTGGCTCCCTTACCTCCATAACTTTTGCCTTGTTAATATATACTTATTTTCCAGATCTGAATCATGACTTTTTCATAGAAGCCTTTCCTGTAAGTCAAGTCCTCCTATTACAGGATCTTTTATCACAATGTCGCTTTCCTTTACATTTAACATAGTTGTAATTCCATAAGGTCATAAAATGTCTTCCCTCACTCCACCACTTTTGCTTATAATTGTAACTCTGAGCCTAGCACATAATATACATTCGATTAATATTTTTAATTGAATGAATAAAGTGCAAATTCCCTG
Source organism: Alouatta palliata (assembly GCA_004027835.1). Lineage (NCBI taxonomy): Eukaryota > Metazoa > Chordata > Mammalia > Primates > Atelidae > Alouatta > Alouatta palliata. Next base: position 18,510 of record PVKV010017515.1, read on the forward strand.
ATCTCAAAGATCTCTTTCAAGTGAACTCATCTTGCTTCTTGGATTTTATTTCTCAATATTCCCCAAGGTAGACCCTCTAATCAAACAAGTGCCTTATTACTTCTTTCCCTCTTGCCTCTTCCCATACCTGTTTCTAGAGCATTTACCTTTAAGACCTCATTGACCAGCAGAGCACCTGGCCCACAGTAGACACTCAACACATGCTTGTTGACCTGAAAGGAAGGCTCAAGACCCATTTCTCTAACCCCAAACTTCTTTTCTTCTAATTCCTATGTTACTAGTTCTAAACCCAACAATATAGTATTTAATTATATGTTGTTTCAATTATTGTCTTATAATTTTTTTTATAACTACCTCGTCTCCTCATAGATTATGAGTTTATTGTGAGTGGCTACTATATTTTCCCATAAAAAGTTTGGAATTGTGCTATTTATTAAATAAACACAGAATTTGTTGACCAAGGAAAACTACCAAAAACCCTAATTTCATCTAAATTTTCCATAATATCTTCTTATTAAGTAATAAGAGGTACACTTTGGTTTTTCACTTCTGTTTTTCCTTGCCTTCTTCTTCCTGCTAGTCACCACCTGAGAAAGGTGTCAACGGACAGAGAAATGTCTAAACAACACATGTAAGAAAGAAGACGGGATGACAGGCTGAGATGATAGGCAAAATGGACTCTACCCCGTGAATTTCAAAAACAACCATCTAAAATGATCCTGTTCATCAATGGCAAAAATGTAATGAGATTACTTAATAATATATGTGAGGTGGTAGGAATAAAGGAATCTTATATTATTTCAAATGCAAACTGAAGTTTTCAATGATGGATTTTTCTTTTCTATCAAACCACAAATAGTTTAAATGTTTTCTAACACAATAAGCCTCAATTACCCAGACCATTGTGGGATGGAGAGCCACTGGCTAATTTAATTTTCTAGTTTGCTGAGGGTGAACTGAAAGCCCTCTTTATGTGTCTCAGCCTTGTTACTGACAGTCTTTAGAAAATGTGTGAGTCTATTTTTCTGCCTTGGTAACTACAATATGGTTAACATTATTGAATCTTCCTCTGATGATTGAAACTGTTGTGATGTGTCAGGACTGATTCAAATAGAACTGAGTGTGAGCAGTTGATGCAATTTGTGTTAAGCCCAGGCACCGTCTGAGAATTGCCTTTTTGAGTAAGTTCCTGATTTCCGCTTATTCATGCATCTCTACATCTCTTTCTGTAAAAGTTTAGTGCAAAAACAAAAGCTCTGATTAAAAAAAGAGAGAGAGAGGCCAGGTGTGGTGGCTTATGCCCGTAATCCCAGCACTTTGGGAGGCTGAGGCGGGCAGATTATGAGGTCAGAGTTTGAGACCAGCCTGGCCAACATAGTGAAACCCCATCTCTATTAAAAATGCAAAAAATTAGCTGGGCATGGTGGTGGGCACCTGTAATCCCAGCTACTCAGGAGGCTGAGGCAGGAGAATTGCTTGAACCTGGGAGACAGAGGTTGCAGTGAGCAGAGATCACACCATTGCCCTCCAGCCCAGGTGACAGTGTGAGACTCTGCCTCAAAAAAAAAAAAAAAAAAAAGAGAGAGAGGGAGAAATTTTAGTGAATGAATCTAGTTAACTGATTGATTTTCATTCATTCATTCATTCAAAAGCCATTGGTAAAGTCAGAGATAGGAACCTTCCCAAGACTGCTGCAGAAAGACCCAGGCTAATATTTGTGCCTGATCAAGGATGGCTATTGTGGGTAGGGCCATAGTGAAGGTTGAACCAAAGACCCCAGGTGCTGGCAGTGACATTGGAATGTGGTCTAAGCCAGGTGTCCCCAGGGGCCATCACTCGGTGTAAGTTACCTCAGAGAGGTAGGGCTCCAGCCTCGTAGGGGCTTGAGAGAGGGTGCTGCTGGGGAGCTACCCAGGATCAGGATCTGCATGGTGCATAAATGATCCACAGCCTAGGGTGTCTAAACAGCATGGACTCTACCCCTAGTTTTAAACCCTCAGCACTCAGAGCAAACACTCTCCGCTTGGCTGCTGCTTCCCTCTTCATCCTGGATTGCCCTCCAGGCCCCAACTCTCAGCTTAGACCTCGGAGAATCCGCCTGCGTCTAACACTCTCTAGTGTGGATTTACTTAAGACATTCAAAGGTAGATGGAGTAGCATCCAAGTAGATAGAGATGGAGAGATCTGCATAGCCTGCAAGTCCTCTGCGAAGGCAGCCCTGACTCTATCTTTTCCCCTAGTCAGTGTGGCCCTGGAGGCGAGGACGGCAGATTGCCCCACTCACCAACCTCAGCTTCCACTTTGTTCCAGGGAACCAGCTTGGACTAACAGTCTCTATCATTCATTTACTAGAGACTTTCACACGTGGTCTGGAGCACCGAGGCAGAAAAGTAAATCAACAGAAGGCTGCTGAGCAGGTCTGGGGCCAGCTCCTTAGTTCGCCACTAACTAGTTGCCATCTTCCAGTTGGGACTATGACTTTTGAACCATGAGCTTAAGGCACAGAAGCCCTCTTGTATAATTGTTGTCAGCCTTACTGCCTTATTAATTCAAATAATTTGTAATTTATCCAAAGTGTCTATGTATAAGATATTAATTGAGATCTGAAAACAAGGAAACTTGAGTTTCATACATTAAAACAGAAAGCAAGGAGTCCATTTTAGGAAGATTCTCATCCAGAATGAAAGAAAGAGAAGGGACCAGATTTTAAAAAAAATAAAAGAACTGTAAAAGATTGATTAATTAAACAAGATGTGCAACCTCTGTTTGGGAAAAAAAAAATACTTTTGGCCAAGTCAAAGAACAAAGAACAGACTGGGAAACTATGACCAGACAAAAAACTAATCTACCTTATGTGAAAAAGAAACTTAGACCAAAAAGAACAAAAACCCCAAAGAATATGGACAAAGAATTTAAAAAGACACATCACAGAAAGAGAAATACAAATGTTATTTAAAACATGAAAATATATTCAACCTCACTTATACTAAGAAGTATGTATATTGCAACTACACTGAGACACAATTCTTAACCTATCAGATTACAAAAACCCAAAAATTTAGTGGGGTACACCTACAGACACAGCTACTTGGAGGCTAAGGCAAGAGGATTGCTTGAGCCCAGGAGTTCTAGGCTACAATGTACCATGATCACACCTGTGAATAAACACTGCACTTCAGCCTGGGCAACACAGCAATACCCCATTTCTAAAAAAATGTTTTAAAAACCCAAAAGTTTGAAAATATCCTTTGTGCCAAGGCTATGGACAAAGAAGGACTCATATATTCCTCATGGAAGTGCAAAATGGAGTTCAACTGGTAATACTTGTCAAAATTTAAAATGCATTCATATCTTCTCAGCAATCCTATTTCTGAGAATTCATTCCACAGATACACTTGTACCTGATGAAGTTGTGTGTGCATTATACAACATTATTTGTAATAGCAATAAACTGGAAGCCGCTGTTGCTGTGGCAGGTACAAATACACAAACAATGGAATGATATACAGCTGTTAAATAAAATGAGAAAATTTCCTGTATACTTAAATGAAAAGGACTCTAAGCTACAGAACCATGCTGTCTCATGTAAAACAGAGGAAGTTTAAAATATATATTTTTCTTTTGTTATACTGTCATAAAGACTGAAATAAATAAAAACAATGCTATATAAAAACAGGCAAACAACTTGCATATGTAATTCACAAAAGAAGAAAAATTAGTGGCTAGTACACCTAAAAAATATATTGAGTGTCCATTATATGCCTGGAATTTTACAGTTGAAAATAAGGGACATTTTTCTGCTGCTATTTTAAACTCAGACAACATATTTATGCATTGACAAGAAGACAGAAATATAAGTCATATATCTTTATATTTTAAGGACTATAAGAGTAAGATGATGAGTAGAGAAGGGCAAAATATGTTTTGCTATTTTTAAAAAGAGACTTACTTTAATGGCTGAATATAGGGAGTAGCCATAATGCTTCTTGAACTCTGTTCGAATGTCCAGTAGGTCAATTTCTGATCTGGACACCATTATTCTGTTCAGAGTAAACTCATCAGTTCCAGCACCCTGTTAAGAAATGCAGGAGTTCACAATACAAATGTCATTGATCACAAACCAACATCGAGATCCATATTTATAAGAATCAGATCATGGTGTGCAAAATATTCAATCATAGTGATTCTTTTTCACTTATCATCAAACTCATCATCATTACTCAAGAAATATTTGTTGAGCACCTACTCTGTGCCAGCATCATGCTAAATGCTGCAAAGCAGAGATGAGATACCTGTGTTAAGCTTCCACCTTTGTAAAGAATATAGGCAAGAAAGTATGTCATTGCAAAAGAGTCTGACATGCTGAAAACATTGGGTACCATGGGAGCATACTTCAGGGGGACCTAAGAAAGATTAGGGATTAGGAAAGGTCAGAGCAAGTGACATTTAAGTGAGGACTAAACAGTCAACAATGGGAAAGAGTAGGTTCATACAGGGAGGAGAGAAGGTTCCTATAGAGGAAATAGCAGGTGTGAAGGTTTAGGGCAAGAAAGAATGCCACATTCAAGGATATGTAAGTAATTAGAGGAAAAACAAGAGATTTGTCTGGAAAGGCCAGACCTTGCTAACGTTGAAATGAAATTCTGACTTTATCCTAAGTGTGGAGAATTATTGTAATATTTTAAACAGGATATTATTGAGATCAGATCACATTTGTGGTTTCAGAAAATCACTTTGCAGCATGAGAAACAGATTGCAAGGTAGGAGTAGAATGAAGATAAGGGAATAAGACTAGAGGCTTTGAGACTCATCTCGAGGAGACTGAAGTAATTAAGAGATGACAATGGCCATCCCTAGAATAAAGGCAGTAGGGATGGAGAAAATGGGAAGATTTGAGATTTGCTTATGTAGATGGATTGACAAAACATAATGATGTATCACTACAGTATAATGGAAAAGAGAGAGAGTATAAAATTTTTAGTTGAGCAGTTAGGTAGATTTTGACCTAATTAATGATGGTAACATACTAAATGATATTCCATTTATCTATGTAATTCACCCAGAAAATGCTTATGAGCATCTGCTATAGCTAGGTATTGTTCCATGTACTGTGCATATGGTGGTGAGCAGAACATATTATATCTCTGTTTGCATGGAGCTTATGTTCTAGTAGCTGCAGACAGACAGTACAGTAAATTGACTATTGCTTAAGTAAATAGTGACAAGATCTATGAAGAAAATAAAGCTGGAAATGACGTGGAGAGTGACTGAAAGGGAATGAATTGGCCTGGTATAGTCAGGGCAGACCTCTCTTAGGAGGAGAGCAGAGACCTGAAAGATGAGACGGAGTCAGCTAGAGATCGATCTAGAGGAGGAGCATTCTAGAGAGGTCAATGGATGCAAAGACCATGTTGTGAGAATAGACTTGCCACAGTTGAGGAATGGAAAGAATCCTGGGGTGGCTGAGACATAGTGAACAAGGCTGGGAAGGGATGGTACGACTAAAGAGAGTTGGGCAAGTTCCTGTTGGGGCCATTCTCTGGGATAAACAGGGAAAGGGGAGCAGATCTGGGGCTGAGAGAAGTGAGGGAAAGGATGTGTTCACTTGGGATATAACTTTGAAGGTACATGTGAGACTGCAGGAAATGGCCGGTAAAGAGATCGAGGTAAACATCTTCTATGCACAAGGTCCTGGCCTAGGGTGTGAGGATAAACAAGAGCCTGTACTCATGGAGCTCATCATCTGGCAGTAAAGACAGACACACAAACACAGGGTTACAGCATCGTCAAAGGCTGGTAACTCAGCCTGGTTCATTTTAAGCAAGGCAGCTTGAGAGGCCACGGGATCGACTGGGTCTCAAGTTTGAGGTTTGGCATTCTAAAACAAGTTCTACTGCCTGCACTTACTGTGAAGTAGAGAATGTAGTCAATACTTCTCTGTACCTGTCTCTACATGGATTAGAATACTATTAAACTATTAGACAAATTAGTAGACAAATTCGCTACTGTAGAAAACCAAGTGGAAAAGAAATATGACACTCCATCAACATCAAGCCATATTTTTACCTTCTCATTTTCTATTTAAAATAGAGGATGAACTTAAAAATTTTTAAATTATACATAAATTTTTACCTTTCATACAGGTGGAATACTAGCATTTACTTAAACTCATCATATTAGAGAAAATAAAAATGTTTTAATTAAATAGAAATCAAGCTGTACCTACTTAGAAAAACAATTATTTCATAAACCCAGCTCTGTTTATTTTGAAGAGAAAATCAGGTGTCTGTGTAAAGAGTGTCTTGTATCATACCTTGATTTGCTATAATTTATCTTAAAATGTTTAAATTACATTAAAAGAAGTAATTCTTAAATATTTGTTCCACTAGTTACATAATTCCCCAAAGGAATTAAGGAACACTAAGAATGCACATGAACTTTCCAGACCAACCTTCAAAGCTCGATGCAGTCTTTCAGCTAAAAAGGCCGGTGTGTTCCTCACACAATGAACTGTTATAAAAAGCAAAGTAACGTTCAGCTTCATGGAATAGACATTGGATTAATCTATAGTAAGTAATACGGTTTTTGAAAAGATTCTTTGGACTGTCATACCACTTTACCCCCTCCCCACAACTGGCTTTTACTTGTAATGAAAGAAAGGCTGCTTGCCCTGATTTTTAAAGCCTTTTAACATCATATTTGCACAGAACTTTAGCACGGTAATTATCTCCAGCCATGGGGAAAATAAAATTACCTGCCAAAGAAACTCCCACAGTGTCTGACTCATCTCTGGGTCCCAGACACACTGAACACCTACGCTTTTACTGATAACTCCCTCGGGTGCACCACTGCTCAGCTGCTAACATCTCGGGCTACTGATGAACAACTGGGGCCTAGCAACTGCAGCAATGTTGCTCCAAATAACTCATTAGGCATGAAGGGGCACTGGAGTTCCATTTAAAAACAATTTTTCCTATGGAAAGAATTTTCTTTTAAATGACTGGATTAGAATTTATAGACTGGTTAGAGTGACTCCATTAGAACAAGTACCTGCCATCTAAATTCAGTTGCCTAAAAAAACAAAAAAACAAAAAACAATCTTTCAATTCTTTATTTTGAAATAACAAGTAAAGCAGAAATAAAACAAGAAAAAGGAAACTGACAAAAGCATGAGAGTCGATTATCTTTTAAATAAAATGAAAATAGGAATAGAAAGCTCTGTAGTGAACAAACCTATTTACAGCAACACAATTATTTTTATTATCTTAAACCTGATCTCTAGGTAGGAATCCAACCAAAAGTGAATGGATTTTATAATGAATTCTGGAGCTCAGAACAAGAATAAGTGACTTTCTTATCGTGGCTTATAAACTCTTTTAAGGAAAGTTAAAAGACTTTTGGCTTTGGTAAGTAATTTAAGGGAAATAGAAGGAGAAATGTATAGAAATCCAAACACAGTATTTAGAATAAAGCTGTTATGTGAAGTTCTCTGACAAGAAACTATCCATTCAAACCAATAAACTCACATTAAGCCTTAGTAGTTTGATAAAAAAAAAAATAATTATGGCCACTTTCATCCTATTAAGCTTTCCAGTCACCTCTCTGCCAACTAGATTTGTACAATCCCTTCTTTTCATGATCCTTTCCTCCCTTTAGCTTGCCTTCTGCTTTATGTTCTTAACTACTAGATTTATTCTTCATGCCTGAAAGTTTTGGAAGGTGGCAGTGTGTTTTAGTGGTAAGGAGGCTTTACCACCTAGTACCATAGGCAGGGAAGCTTGGGTGTCCGTTAGAGTTAATTGCCATGACCAAGCATTCATAATTGCCCATTCCCTACCCTCTTCATTGTCTTGACCAAATTCTCATTAGGCCTTTCTCTTGCCACATGTCCCTGAACTCTGGCTTGCTCCCAATCCTGAGCAAGCCCTAAAATGCAGAACATGCTTCTATTGCAGCTCATCTTGCTAATCTAGCTGTCCACCGCTAGACATATTTCCTGTCAATCCCCAATGATCATGCCCTCATGTTTGCCCAACATTAAAAGCTGCTGCTAAGACTTTTATTTTGGATTTTGAAACTTTTGCACATTTTTACCCCTGTCTTTTAGAGATGATGTCTTCCCTCTGTCACTCAGGCTTGGGTGTAGCGGCACCATCATGGCTCACTGGAGCCTCAACCTCCTGGGCTCAAGTGCTCCTCCTACCTCAGCCCCTTGAATAGCTGGGACTACTCAACCCACCCAGCTCATTTTTTATTTTTTATAGAATATTTAATATAAAAATTAACAATATAAAATGGAAAAATATTAACCAGTTATATCATTGCCACTGAAACAGTCTCAGAATGTTGCTCTCACTATGTTGCCCAGGCTGGTCTTGAACTCCTGGCCTTAAGTGATCCTCTTCTCTCAAAGTAATGGGATTACATGTGTGAGCCACCACACCCAGTCCAGTCTTGCATGTTTCTGAAATCAATGTGTTCTCTCTACCATAATAGTCTTTCTGAATAAAGCCTCTTCTTACTAAGTCTGGATTTGTTTTTATTTGGCAGCTAGTAGGCTTCTATTACAGAATTCTGAGATGACACAGCTCAGATGGTTTTGCATGTCAAAAACTATGTGTTGACCATTGTATTGGATTCCTCACATATGAAATATGCAGAACAGGCAAATCTATAGGACAGAGAGTAGATTAATGATTACCAGGAGCCAGGGGGTGGGGAGGATTGGAGAGTGACTGCCAATAAGTACAGTGACTGCCAATAATCTTGCGGGGCTGATTAAAATGGCCTACACTTAGATTGTGGTGATGGTTGCAAAACTTTGTGACTATATTAAAAGGCATTGAATTGCACTTTGAATGGGTGAATTTCATGGTATGTGAATAAAAAAATTTAAAAAACTGGTTTATCCCAAAGGTAGACTGAAACAGAAAATGACAGTGTGACATATTTTGATCTTTAAATTAGTTGAATTGTAAGGTCTTTTTTTTACATGATAAAGTAATGTGCATTATAGCCCAAATGTAATATATAACTCAATATATATTTCCAAGAATGCTCCTTAGCTCAATGAATGAGAGTTTGTACATGTCAATAAAGTTTTTCAAACATTATGGCTTAAAAAGAACACCAAATGAAAAACAACAAGCAGAATTAATATAAAGATTAACAGTATAGGCCGGGTGTGGTAGCTCAAGCCTGTAAACCCAGCACATTGGGAGGCTGAGGCAGGCGGATCACTTGAGGTCAACAGTTCAAGATCAGCCTGGCCAACATGGTGAAGCCCTGTCTCTACTAAAAATATAAACATTAGCCAGGCATGGTAGCATGTGCCTGTAAACCCAGCTGCTTGGGAGGCTAAGGCATAAGAATCACTTGAACCTGGAAGGTGGAGGTTGCAGTGAGCTAAGATTAAGCCACTCCAATCCAGCTGGGGCAACAGAGATTCCACCTCAAAAAAATAAAAGATTAACAACATAAAACGGAAAAAAATTTAACTGGTTGTATCATTGCCACTGGAATAGTCCAAGAACTAATCATGGATACTGATCTCAATTTCACTTTTTTAATTGAAGAAGAAGGTTTTCCCTTTCTTAGCTTCCTTTACCTATCTTACAGCAATTCAATCAGAGTCAACAGTGAGCCAAGATTGTGTCACTGCACTCCAGCTTGGGTGACAGAGTGAGATCCTATTTAAAAAAAGAAAAGAAAAAAAGGCTCAAAAACATAACTTCTTCATGCATTAATTTAACAATGTTTGTTGAGCATACTGTGTGTACCCTGGACCATGCTGGGGGCTGTAGGGAGCATAAAAAGACGGATTAGTCAGGATTCTTGCCCAAAATGAGCAGACCTTGACACTGAGTTAAAACAAGCGCGAAGTAACTTGGTTTACTAGCACTCAAAAGCTTACCTATGGCCAACAGTAAGTCTTCAAAATGCCCAGATAATTCTCCTTTTATGCTGTCTGCAATGTCCTTTTGGCTGATAGCTCTGTATTCATCAAATGCTAAAAACAAACACCACAGAATCATTTAAAGCAACCCAGTTGACCACAACTGAATATATTCTAGATTTTTATTTGACATGCAGAAGATCAAGTAGCAACCCAAAAAACACCCTCTTGAAACCATGAAAATTCGGACACAGAAGTTTTTGTTTTTCTTTTTGTTCCTTTTAAAGAAAATCATCCACAATAAAACCCAAACTCCCTAGATACTTTTCTTCAATGATCTCTCTTTCTCTTTCCCTTAGATACTTTTCTTCAATGATCTCTCTTTCTCTTTCCCTTTTTCTCAAGTGGTAAGCATTTTAAATAATCTAAATAGTTAAATAATAAATAATTTATCTAGTAAGGTGGGTTATTTTAAATTTTATTTATAGCAGCACCTGGGAAATGAGACTGTAATCACTAGTCAAATATGTTTTCTCTGCTAAAGAAATCTTAATTATGAAGACTTCCTTGTGCTGAATAAATCATTTACTAGGGTGGCATGGCCTATTTCACATCTCCCAGAAGGCATTTGAATTTCTTTTTTCTTTTTTTTTTTTTTTTTATATATATACTTTTTATTGCATTTTAGGTTTGGGGGTACATGTGAAGAACATGCAAGATTGTTACATAGGTACACACATGGCAGTGTGATTTGCTGCCTTCCTCCCCATCAGCATTTGAATTTCTTGATCAGTATTTGTCCCAAGCAAAACCTGTACATATGTCACCAAGTATACAGGCATATTTTGTAAACCAAGTAAATTTTTACCAAATAAATTTTTTTAAAAAAGAAATTTTGGAGAGAGACCTTTGTTTTTCAAACAAAGAGATTAATAAAGCAATGATCACATATTGTTATCATTATTTTATAAAATACATGTGATTTTAGTACAAAAGTTAAGAAAGAACAATTTCAGATTTTCAAAGTCACAGTAACATCCTTATGTTTACTCATTGTTCTGTCAACTCGGCATAAGCTTAGTCTTGCTGTGTGGTTGTTCTATAGACTAGCACCTGGAAGCCACAGTCAGAAGATGTTCACAGTAAATGGAGTTTTAGTTTTCTAGGTGCTGTTGCTTCCAGAACAACTCTGGGAGATGCTATGAGCGAGAGGGTGGGTGCTCACAGTTCCATGTAATGGCTGGTCTGACAATAAGAGTTGGTCCATTCTACCACTTACCTTCATATCAGAAAGAGCTGAAGGTTAATCAGTATTGATGTGTCAGCAGAAACTCACCTGCAATATCATATCTGGCTTTTCTGGAAGTGGCTAACTAGGGAGAACTGTTAGGTGGAGTGGAAGCAGTTGGGTTCCTCCATCCCACAGGAAAAAGCCCTTCCGCTCTCACCCTAGAGGGTGGCCTCTTTCTTTTCTTCCTGCTACCTCCCTCCCCCATGTATTACCCGTCACTCACTAGGTAATCTACTCAGCCTGTACAGAAAAACAAAAGTGTGGTGTCAGTACTTCCTTGAGTTACAATACAGCTTCCCCATTTTGTTTCCTGAAGTGTTAATAAATAAACTGAAACAGATTTTGCAATTTTAAACTTCATTTTTCTAGGTCTTTGTATACTTAATGCAAAACATATGTAAAAACAACATGCAACAGAAAAGAATATGAGTTCATACTTAGTTTTAGTTGAGGAAAGCTCCTTAAACACAGGATCTCAGTGAATTTGTCTTCATCCGTGCCCCATCTGTTCTCACCAGCAGTGTAGAGTATCTATTCACAAAAGAATGTTATTACAGACACAAGTCTTTTCTTTTTTTAAGAGGTGACATGAGAAGAGTGGGAGCTGTATTTTAGAGGTCAGTGCAATCATCTACTATCTAGGTCTCTTACTGTCAGCAGACTAGAAATCTAAAAATTGGGCTGGCAGGAGCCAAGGAGAATGATAACTACCACTGGGGCAGGCAAAAAGTTAGGGTTGGGATCCAAAATTTCAAGCTTCTCTTTCAAACAGGAAAAAAAAAAAAAAAAAGCCCCCCTTGGTGCTATTCTTCTCCCTTTTCACATAAACGCAAAGGCAGCCACATAGAAGAACAGGTAAAGGAAATGTTTTCCCACTTTGTTACTGACCTGGGCATCTTTTTTGGCCAGATGCTCATCCACTTTCAGACTTTCATCTCTTCTGCCCTAAACAGGGATGATGAAAACAAGGGCCATCCTTTAAAGACAGAAGATTCTAACACACAGTACTTCAATCAGCAGGGCATCTTAGTGTTTTTTCTTCAATGCAGGACAAGTTGCACAGAAAAATCAGGTACTCTGGGCTCCAGTTCTGGTTCTGCATTGACTAGTCATGAAATTTTCAGCAAATCACACAATTTTGGGGGCCTCAGTTCCCTCCTCTGAAAATTCAGAGGTTTATTTATTTATTTATTTATTTATTTTTAGAGACAGGGTTTTGCTCTCTGTTGGTCAGGCTAGAGTGTAGTGCTGCAATCATAGCTTACTATAACCTTGAATTCCAAGGCTCAAGCTATCATCCCACTTCTGTCTCCTGAGTAGTTAATATGACTACAGGTGCACACCACCAGTACCACCACACACAGCTAATTTTTAAATTTTCTTAGAGATGGAATCTCACTATGTTGCCCAGGTTGGCCTCAAACTCCTGGCCTCAAGCTATCCTCCCACCTCAGCCTCCCAAATCTCTGCGAATACAAGTGTGAACCACCGTGCCCAACCCAACAGAGAAGTCTTACGTGGAAGAAAAGACAAGATACAAACTGGGACAATGTATTTGTAACATGTATCTGATAACGAACTTGTATCCAAAATACATAAAGAACTCTTAAAACTCAATATGAAGATAACAACCCAATTAAAAAATAGTTGAAAGATCTCAACAGACATCTCACCAAAGAAGACACACAGGTATCAAGAAAGCACATGAAAAGATGCTCAACATTATATGTCTTTAGAGAATTGCAAATTAAAACAATAACATGCCACTATACAACCTATTAGAATGGCTCAAATCCAAAACACTCACAAAACCAAGTAGTGGTGAGAATGTGGGGCAACAGGAACTCTCATTCACTGCTGATGGAAAAGCAAAATGGCACAGCCGCTTTGGAAGACAGTTGGGCAGTTTTTTATAAAGCTAAATATCCTATTACAATATGATCTAGCAGTTGCTCCCCTTGATATTTACCCAAAGGAGTTGAAAACATGTCTACACAAAAACCTGCACATGAATATTTACAGAAGTTTTATTTACAAATAATGCTTGTCAAAACTTGGAAGCAGCCAAGATGCCTTTTAGCAGGTGAAATTAATATTCTATACAATGGAATATTACTCAGTACTAAAAATAAGTGAGCTATCAAGCCATGGAAAGATATAGCAGAACCTTAAATAAAGCATATAGCTAAGTGAAAGAAGCCAGTCTGAAGGCTACATACGATATGATTACAACTATAGGACATTTTAGAGAGAGCAAAACTATAGAGACAGTAAGATCAGTTGTTGGTGAGGAGGGAAGGTATGAATTGGCAGAGCGCAGAGGATTTTTAAGACAGTGAAACTATTATACTGTAATGGTAGACATATAATATTATACATTTATTAAAATCCATATGACAGAGTGAACCCTAATGTAAACTATAAACTTCAGTTAATAATGTATCAATATTCATTCTTCAACTATAGTAAATACACACATTAATGCAAGAGTGAGACCTTCTCTCTCTCTAAAAAAAAAAAAAAAAAAAAAAAAATTAGCCGAGTGTGGCGGTGCGCACCTGTGGTCCCAGCTACTCAGGAGGCTGAAGTGGGAGGATTGGTTGGGCCCAGGAGGTTGACACTACAGTGAGCCAAGATCACACCACAGTACTCTAGCCTGGGTAACAGAGCAAGATCCTGTCTCAAAATAGCAATGACAATAATAATAGCGGAAAGGAAAGAGTAGAAAAGGGGTATATGGGAGTTTTCTGTATTTTCTGCTCAATTTTTCTATAAATCTGAAGTTGCTCCAAAAAGTAAAGTTTATTGAAAAAAAAAAAACAAACTTCAAAGGTCAGGCAGAATGGCTCATGTTTGTAATCTCACCACATTGGGAGGCCAAGGCAGGTGGATTGCTTGAGATCAGGAGTTTGAGACCAGCCTGGCCAATATGGTGAAACCCTGTTTCTACTAAAATACAAAAATTAGCTGGGTGAGGTGGCGGGCACCTATAATCCCAGCTACTAGGGAGGCTGAGGCAGGAGAATTACTTGAACCCCAGAGGCGGAGGTTGCAGTGAGCCAAGATTGTGCCACTGCACTCCAGTCTGGGTGACAGAGTAAGACTCTGTCCAAAAAAAAAAAAAAAAAAAAAAAAAAAAAAAAAAAGAACCACAAAGATCCCCATACCATCTGTAATATAAAAGGCTCTATGGTTTAAGTGTGTGTGGGTATGTGTGGTTGTGTACAAATACTTAAGCACATTACAGAAAGACAGGAGACAGAAAGGAAACACAGGATTGCCTGAATTATTTGGCAAATTACAGAAAGACAGGAGACAGAAAGGAAACACAGGATTGCCTGAATTATTTGGCAAATTACAGGTGAATGAAACATTTAGCTACAATAATTTAAAAATGAATTTGTTCTTATTTTCAAACATTAGGTTCTTGTAGGCCTGTCTGATTTCTGCCTGGTTTCTTTTCTGTGCTGCTGATACTCTGCTGCTGTTTGCTTTCTTATTGTTCTCTTTCACTGTACACTCTGCTCCAGTCATAAAAATGCTAATTATCATTGGTCTTAATGTAATACTAACAAACCATCACTGCCATGTGTTGATCACTAAGTGCTTCACATACTTTCTCTTAATCTTCATAACATCCTATTAGTATTTTAGTTTTACAGATATAAAAATAAATGCTTTAAGACTTAAAGAACTTGACCAAATACACAAAGCTAGTAGGCAGCATGAGATTCCAGCCCTGTTTGATTCTAGAACCCTGCCCTGGAGCCCTACTCTATACTGCCTCCTGTGAGTGGGTGTGCTCATGTCTATACACAAACAGATGCACTTAACGAAGATATATCTCTGAGAGCATATGTTTGCAGCAATGCTTCATAAATTTGGGGTTGTGGGTTCAGCCTTCATAAGGTTTTCACATTTAAAGTAACTGAAACCATAATTTAGATCAATTGTTCCCTAATGCCATAATGCCTCACTTTGACAAGTGCTGTTTCAACCATAAGGCTGAGACCATTGTTGGGATTTTCTCACACTTTAGGTGCTATGCAAATCAGCTGAAAGAAAATTGGTGAGATATGGCTTAAATCACTTCCTCTCTTACACACGGCTGTGAATATATCTCATCTTTGACCTTACCATCTTTATGATAAAAGTCATGAGCCTTCTAAAAAGAGAAAGTAAGATGTGGCCTCATTAGGTCACAGAATGATTAATAGTTTGGCAGCTCTTCCAAGGTGGCAAGGCTGAAGTTGCAGCAGTCATTTTCTTTCTTTTTTTTTTTTAATCCTGAGACTGATATCCATTTCTTAATTTCCATCTCTAAAAATAATTCTTCCATATCATGTTTCCTGTTTAATTTAGAAGCTAACAAAAGAAATATTTATTCTTTGGAGCCCAAAAGAAAATAAACCTGTTCTTTAAAATGGAGACACTTATCATGGAAATAAATATTTTATGTCAGATGATGTATCAGAATGTCTTCTAATGTCAAAATTGTGAACCCTGACCAAAACACCTCCATTTACTGACTCAAATAAGTTTTCTTTGTTGTTATATTATTATGTATGCTTTTATGATCTTGGTTAAACATTATATTGCTTGGTAGCAATGAAAATGTAAAATGAACAAACATTTCATAAGGAAAATTGTGAACTCATTGTCTCAGTTTGGTTATTTTTAAACTCTCTAAAAATTATTATTGAGCATACAGCTTACTGGGGAGTTAAAAAATAAAACCTTACATCTGCCAAAGTCAACAGAGCTTTCCGGAAGTCACCAGATGTTTCCGAACTGATGTCGTCTCCAAGACTCTTCTTGTATACTGAAACCAAATCAGAATGAAATTAAGCCTTGACAAACTGAAAAATATGATTATAAAACAGAGAAAAGTTTAAATGCCAACACTGGCAAAGAATGGATATGTGATAAGATAAATCTTGCCCTTTTATTGAATTTCTTCATGCTCTTCTGTTGTGAGATGGTATATTCTTCTTGTAAGTATTATTGCACTGTGTTATGGTAGAAGTGAAAGAATAGAAAGAGTTGTCATTCTGGAGCGAATCATGCTTTATTTCATCTGACGATGGCACTAAGGGATGCATAGTGGAAAAGCTGGGGTGGATGAGCTACTAGTTTGTCTTTCAATTTTCATCCTGGCCATCTTTCATGCTAAGAGAATACTAACCTTAAGCAAGATATAATGTGCACAGCTTAAAAACTATATTCCCAGCTTTCCTCTTAGCTAGTACAGTTGTATAACTTAGTTCTTCACAATAAAACGAAAGCAGACAAATATAACTTTGCTGGGAAATCTCCCTAAAGTGATGAGACCATGTCCATCTTCCATCCGACTGCCTCGCATGTGAATTCACTTCTGGATCTTCAGCAGCTGTCTTGGACTGTGAAGATAAGGACCACTTCCTAGTGATGGAATGAAAGTAATCAAGAAGAAGCCTGAGTTCCTAAAAGCTTTGTGTAGCTATCATACTAGTCCTAGAATTGCCAATGTCTAGACTTTTACATGTGATAAAAATAAACTTCTATCTTTGTAAGCCACTTTAATTTTTCTGTTTTATTGAATCTAGCCCTAATCTTAATGAATATAACTAAACCATATTTTTTTAGTATCTCCCAAAAGTAAGAAAGCTACTCCAAAGCATGCCATTTCCCTTCACAAACGTCAACTGTGTGTTCGTATATTTTAGTATTGACTAGTTGTAGCCCCTTTTGCATGGCCTGTGATGTGCAGTGCCCATCAGTCTGAAATCTCTGTCTGCCTATCCACGGGGTGGTGATTCTCATGGAGTCCCTATACATCTGGTTGTAGGCGACACCATGTGGCTATTGGAAATCTGTCTGCATCATTCTCAAGAACTCTATGAATCAGTCATGAGAATGCTTATTCTTTAAATCAATGAAAGTTATAGAAAGTGGTCTGAGATTATCCTATAGCAAGAACTGCGTTGAGATGGAAACCTCCCCAGCATGATTTTAGTTTCAACCTATTTTTAATAAAATCTGTAACTTTTCAAAGGAATTCATCTAAGTAAAATGCATCAAAAATGTTATTTCTCTAAATGATAATATTTAGTAGGCATCATTAAACCTAATGGTTATGATATTGTTACATCTATCCTTCATTCTAGTTAGAAAAAACTTTAAATTTGAAAATATCAAGTAAAAGAATGAAGCTCCCATTTGTTAGAACTTGAGGAAGTATTTTATAATTTTGAAATTATTTAGATGAGACTTTATAAGTCATTTCACACAGCCTCTCCCTTTACTTCAAATATTTTGTGGGAAATTAGACTAAAAAAATTATTTCAATCTAAGTTGACAACTACTTAATGCATTCTGAGGCACAGTAGAGTATAAAAATAAATGTAATGTTCTAATAGTATAGGTGCCGGAACTAGAACTTTGAGTTCTTGATCCCTGTTTCAGTGTTCTCTCACACACCATTTACTTTAGAATACTGAAAAAGTTAAGAATTTAGATCTCTATTTATTTAGACTCTGTTGTGCTACTGAACTGGATAAGCTATACAAGACGTCTGGTCCTGTTATGAGGGCCAACTTGACAGTGACTCCCTGAACCCATTGTATCTTCTCTCTTAGGGAGCGAGCTATACAGAAAAGGAGACAAAGATAGTGGAATAACAAAGAACTATAAGACTCCTAGAAATAGTGAAGAAAACAGTAGCCAAAAATAACCAAAAACTGTGCACAATATTTATAAGGCTTGGGTAGACAAACACGACATGGTAAGGGAGATGTTACTTGCTGGTGTCAAGAACATTGGCAGCAAAAAGGAAGAGGAACAGTTACTGTCATGGAAAACATTAGCACAGGTGGCAGTGGATGCCAGCTGCTGAGAGACTGACAAGATAACTGGATCCCTCAGGTAGTGCTGTGACTTGAATCTCTGTAAAGTTTGGCTATGCATGATTGAGACAATTTCCTTCTTGATTTTCTTGGGTATCATTAATCTCTAGTAACCAAGGAAACCCTGATGCAGTAGTATCCCTTGTAACCTTAGAGAGTGTCACTCACATAGAAACTGAGGCTCTGGTAACTAACTTTGTGCTATTATCATTTGCCATATCTGCCAAACACTATCCCGGATGCTAGAAGTTTCACTTGGCTCTTAAGACCTTAACCTCAATTTTGAGGACACTCATTTAATAAATATTTACACTTATCTCCCCCACTGTTCTTGGAACTGAGGATACGGCAGTGAACAACATAGACAAAAATCTTCATCCGCTTAAAGCTTATATCCTGGGACTGTTTGTACCTAAATGCCGGGCTCCAGGGATCTGTAACAGGGCAGGTCCACTTGGGGAGCAGCAGCTCTTCTAAGAAACACCAGAAAATACCAAGCCACCTTGAGATACAGTGCCTGGCTCTGATGGGTTTTGTAAAACATGCAAACCTTGTTGAAATGAAATACTTTAAACACCTACAACATGCCCTTTTGTGCATTAATGATTAAGCAATTCTCTTGTCTACTTCTTTCTGTACCCGCTTCCTATGAGGTTCCACCAGTAGTGGGGAGTAGAGGAGGATGGGAAGGCAGGGGGTGGAAAGAAGTGCAAGCTAGTCGATGGCTATTCATGTCAGTGTCAACCCAGTGAAGGCCTTTCACCCTGACACCAGCAACTGGCTCCAGGCTCTTAGAACAAGTCACTTTGGCCCCCACAGAGGTACCAGCTTCAGCCAGATGGAGCCCTCTTTTCATAGGTCTCAACTCCTCCTCCTTAAGCCCCTGCTCTGAGCCCCTGAGGTACTGACATCAGCCAGGTATGTCCCTCTTCTAACTTCTAGTTTCTGACAACTTCAACCTCTTTCTGTTGTTTTCCCAGCTCTGGGGAGTTGTACTCTGCATTAATCCCTTTGTTCCCTTTTTGCTTTTTCAGTCCTCTGAAAGGTGTTTAGCAATTCTTGTTTTTTTTTTTTTGTTGTTTCTTCCAAGACAAGGTCTCATTCTGTCACCCAGGCTGGAGTGCAGTGGCATGATCAAGGCTCACTGTGGCCTCAGTCTCCTAGACTCAAGTGATCCTCCCACTTCAGCCTCCTGAGGAGCTGGGACCACCACATCCAGCTAATTTTTGGTATTTTTTTTTAAGAGATAGGGTTTTGTCATGTTGCCTGGGCTGGTCTTAAACTCCTTCGCTCATGCAATCTGCCCACTACAGCCTCCCAAAAGGCTAGAATTACAGACGTGAGCCACTGTGCCCAGCTTAAGCAACGATTCATATTACATTCTTTCTGTTAAAATACCTAGGGCTGTTTCTGTTTTTCTGATTAGAACCCAATCAGTACATCAATAACAAAAGAGTCACCTGTCATTGAGGTATTTACCTTTTAACAAGAATTTCCCAAAGCAACCTCTTTAACACCCATCTGAGGACGAATATATACTCCTTCTTTGGGCCTTTCCCACTGCAAAAGCTGTTGTGACACAACTGACCTCCGTGAGGCACAAACACAGAAACTGTGGCTCCCTTAAAGTACTTGGAGAGGGTTCTATGGGGCTGTTGAATAGTAAAGAATTGGGCTGGTCTTATTCCTGGTTCCTGGGAGATAAACTCTAAATCCTTTGGATTTCCCAAGTCATAGGAGTGTCTTTATTATTCATGGTGGGTCCTCTGGACTATAGCTCAGTTATGCTAACAAGGTGACTCAGAATAAAGGCTGGTCACATCAGAAAGACCAACCAGGTGATTAAAGGGTTGAAGTTTTGAGCCACAATATCATTCTGACCTCTGGGGAGTGTAGGGGGACTGGAGATGGAGTTTAATCACATGAAAAATGGTTCAATCAATCATGCTTCTATAATGAAACCCCAATAAAAACTATGACTATCAATAATCCAGTGAGCTTGCTGGTTGATAATGATACATCAATATTTTGGGAGGGTAGAAGTTTTCACTGGACCCTTCCAAATCTCTCCCTACGCAGACCCTGACTTGTTTCCTTTATAGTAATACTGCGTTTATCAACATTTGAGTTCTGTGTCGTTCTAGTGTGCTATTGAGCCTGAGAGGATAGTGAGAACCCTGAATTTGGAGCCAGTTGGTTAAAAGCACATGTAGCCTGGGAACACCTGAGCTTGTGGGCTGTTGTCTGAGGTAAAGGTAGTCTTGTGGGGACTGTGACCTTAACCTGTGAAGTCTACACTAACCCTGGGTAGTTAAGAATCAGAATTGCATTGCAGAGATTTTCTAATTTTATACAACCAGCAGACTATTAGGTCTTCAGCTAATTCTACTGAATTCTTATGCTCAACACATCCTCTAAATTAATCTAATTTCCCACACCAAAAATCGTGGATCTAATCTGAGTAGTTTTTAACACCTAATAATAAAATATGATTTGAGTCTCCTACATCGATAAAAATGGTTAATTCAATTAATGAGAGATTGCTGGGAGCAAAATCTGCTGCAGCTATAATATTAAAAATGTAAAGCATTAATGCCATTATTATGTAGCAGTCTCTAGCTCAGATCACATTTCAGTTTTTCCTGGAATCCCATTGTCTTTAGCTGATTTTAGAAGGTATTCTCCTTTTAATAAGTCTTGTCTTCTCAAAATCCATCATGAAGAGATTGGGGGGATTCTGGGAAAAGCAACATCGGCTTGCATATGTGTGAACAGTGGTGAAGGTAAGCAGAAAATAAGATACCTGTATAATAGGCTTGAGAGATCTCCTTCATTTGCCTGCTTGTCCTGGTAGTTAAGATTTCAATCAAGGCATCTTCATTTGTTCCAGCGCCCTAAAAAGGAAAAGAAAATCTAATTTTTAGAACACTTAAAAAACTTAATCTCATGCCTTTTGGTCTTTAATATCTTGTTTTACATAGATGAAAGACACTTTTGAGTAAACCAATACAAGGTTCTCTATTGCTCTAAAGTAGTTTTCCATTTTTCCATATATTTTAGTATTAAAATAACATAAATCATTTGGAATAAAATGACATCAAATTTTTCACTCTAGTGTAAAAATCAATTAAATAATTCTAGGAAGAAATAGCATGAAGGAAAAAGCCTGTGTCATTCAAGATGAGAAGTGATAGTCTAACAGGATTAACCCTACCAATATTCAAACATACCACTATGTTTATAAAAGGCTCTACAATACTTTTGAATGAGTTTATCCTTGTATCACTGTACTGGGTCTATCAGCATGTATCATCCTCTTCATACAGGGAGCTTTTCAAATCCTCAGTAATATGGGTCAGGAGCCCGGCTGGCATAGGGACTAATGACCTCTCAGCCCTTTTTATATCAAGGTCACTGAATCACACTGTGATTCCAAGAAAAGTCATATACACTAAGACTTGATCAAGTAAGGCCAGTGCAGCATATGAACAGAGACTGAATTCTGTCTCTCTGTGGCAGAGATTCCTAGTTTCCCACAATATGTCTTTTGTCTTTCTTGCTTAGTAATACAACCCCCAATTTTTAACTTGGTACAAAGCTACCCAAATAAAGGCTATGTTTTTCAGCTTCCTTTACAGTGAAGTATGTCCATGTAACTAAACTCTGAACAATGGGATATATGCAGAAGTATCATATGCATGCTCAGGAAGTATCTTTAGAGTGAAGGAGTGAAACTTTCCTTGTCCTTTGCTCTTTTGAGTTGACTGGAATGAAGATATGGCTGAGTCTTGAGCTGCCATCTTTAACCAGAAAGTGAAAACCGTGGGTTACAGATGGCATAGCGCAAGATAGAAGGAGCCTGAGTCTCTGATAATGGTGGTGCCACCACAGCCTGGCTCAGGGCTGCTTACCTTGGATTTCTTTTGTGTAAAAACGAAACTGTTCTAACATTTATTGGTGAACCTAATCCTTACAATTATACTTGCTAAACCTTCCTCATAGGATGCCATAGAGATACAGTGCTCAGATTTCACTTCAAGAGAATCAACTGCAAAGAACGCAGCTGGCTAACAGCCTCCAAACACCACCACTTTGGATCTGCCAGAGTTCACATTGAGGTCATGCCCTCTCCAGGCGGCCATCAGCCAATGACTGCAATCAGCAGGGGTACTGCAGCTGGGCCACTTGTGCCCAACACAGAACTCCCCCAAAGGGCAATCTTTGCTCAGGGGCTCCCCCACAGCCTACCAAGGCTTTCTGGGAGCTGCACTATGCACTGAGGCTCCTCCTATCTCAGCCTACTCCCTCTCCTCTCTCCTCTTAAAGGTTAGGACTGCACTGCAGTCTGAAGGTTCACCCCACCTACCTTGCTCTTCTCCTCTTTATCCTTCACAGGCATTTCTCACAATAAATCTTTTGTACATCAAATTCTGTCTTGCATCTGCTTCTCAGATGCCCATATGTCCTCCACAGAAAGAAGGTAACTCAATTCCCTGATAGCAAGGCAGAATACGGCTTATGCGTCAGATCTAGCTCCCTTCTTGTTCTTTCTTCCTATTAATTAATATGTTGAGCACCCACTTTGCTTCAGGAGTTGCTCTAGGAACAGAAGATACAGACCAAGACCTGCCAGGTTCCCTGCCAGGGTGGAGGTTGGCCTTTTAGTTAGATGAAAAAAGATAATAAAGAAATGGATTTTAAAAATAGACAAGGCCAGGTGTAGTGGCTTACACCTGTAATCCCAGTACTTTGAGAGGCCGAGGCAGGAGGATTGCTTGAGCTCAGGAGTTTGAGACCAGCCTAAGCAACATAGCAAGACCCCGTCTCTACACAAAAAATGTTTAATTAGCCAGGTGTGGCAGTGTGTCCCTGTAGTTCCAGCTGCTTAGGAAGCCAAAGTGGAAGGATTGCTTGCCTGGGAGGTCGAAGCTGTAGTGATCCATAATTTCATCTCTGTTCTCCAGCCTGGGCAATGAAGAGAGATCTTGTCTCAAAAATAAATAAATAGACAAGATAATTTTAGACAGTAGTAAATGGAGCTGAGAAAATATATTTGAGTGAAATAATGGAAGACATCTGGAGGAAAAGCATTCCAGATGGAAGAAACATCACGTATAAAGATCACAAACAAGAATAAGCTTATGATGTTCAAGGAGCAGAGGAAAGGCCTGTGTAGCTCCATCATTAATGGATGAGGAGGAGAGGGTATGAAAGTCAGTTTTATGTGCCAACTTGGCCAGGCGATAGTGCCACTTATTCAAACACTCATTAGGTGTTGCTGTGAAGGTATTTTGTAGATAAAATTTAAGTTTATTACTGATTCACTTTAAGTAAGGGAGATTACCTTTCCAGGCATGCCTGATCCAATCAGTTGACAGGTCTTAAGAGCAGAGGCGAGGCTTCTGTGAAGACGATTCTTTCTGTGGACAGCAGCTTCGGCTGGTGCCCAAGAGTTCCAGCTTGCCTTTCCTGACAGCCTGTCCTACAGATTTTGAACTTGCCTAACCAATCCCATAATCATGTAACCAATTCTTCTTTCTTCCTCCTCCTTATCTTTTTCTTCTTCTTTCTCCTCTTCCTCCTCCTCCTTATCTTTTTCTTCTTTCTTCTCTTCCTCCTCCTCCTCCTCCTTTTCTTCTTCTTGTTCTTTTGAGACAGGGTCTCACTCTGTTGCCCAGGCTGGAGTGCAGTGACACAGTCATGGCTCATTGCAGCCTAGACCTGCTGGGCTTAAGTGATTCTCCTACCTCAGCCTCCCAAACAGCTGGGACTGTAGGCATGAACCACCGTGCCTGGTTTTGAAAATTTTTTATAGAGACGAGTTCTCACTATGTTGCTCAGTTTGAGGCTAGTCTCAAACTCCTGTGCTCAAGTGATCCTCCCACCATGGCCTCCAGTTCTTTCCAATACATTTTTGTTGTTGTTTTGAGACAGGATCTCACTGTCGCCCAGACCAAACTGCAGCAGCACAATCAGCTCACTGCAGCCTTAACCTTCTGGGCTCAGGTGATCCTCCCACTATAGCCTCCCAAGTAGCTGGGACTATAGGGCATGCACTACTATGCCTAGCCATTTTTTTGTTTGTTTGTTTTAATTTTTTGTAGAGACAGAGTTTCTCCAAGGTGCCCAGGCTGACCTCCAACTCCTGAGCTCAAGCAGTCTACCCACCTTGGCCTCCCAAAGTGTTGAGATTATAGCCACGAGCCACTGCACCTGGCCTTACAATAAGTCTTTTAACATCTATGTCCTGCCTATTGGTTCTGCTTCTCTGGGGAACCCCCACTGACATAGATAGAATTTTTAAAAGTCACAGAGTTACACAGGAGCTGCGCTATGTTGGGTGATGAAGGTCATGATAAGAAGCTTGGATTTTAAGTGTTCAAAGCTATTGGAAATTTATGCAGGTAAATAGCATAATCTGATTTTTAAAATAAATTAATAAAAATAATTTTGGCTATTCTGTGTAGAATGAATTTGAGGTGGGCAAAAATGGAGGCAAAGGGACCAATTAGAAGGCTATTGACATGGTCCAGTCAAGAGATGATGGTGGTCAGACTAGAACAGTAGCAATGGACTTTGAAGTAAAATTAATAAACTTGCTGATTGATTTGGAAGCTTGGAATAGTAAGAAAAAACGAGAGCTCAAGGATAATGCTAGGTTTTTAGCTTGAGTGTTGGGGTTAATGACAGTGCCATTTACTTTCAATGATGACAAACTAGAGAACTTGACTCTTCATGTCAAACAAAGAATATGACAAAATTCTTCCCAGCACAGGAACATTTGGGCTTAAGGTTCTACAACCATTCCCTATTTCAGACTCATTCTTCCACTGGGAGAATACAGAGCAAAATGGCATCCAAGTCCCCCCATCACAAGTGTGCACTGCAAGAAAGTCACTATTTTTGATGATTTGGTCAAACCCTGGGCAGAAATGGCTTGTAGGGGGCTCATACCTTCATGGATTTCTTTAGCTGTTTTGCATCAAAGACTGCTGGTGGAGTCACTAGGGCCACCATGAGATCCTCAAAGTGGCCAGAAAGATCACCCTTCAAGTCATCTTTCAGCTCCTAAAATGAAAAAGATAAGGAGAAAAATGTGAAATACTTTTCCTTTCTCTTTTTCTAAAATCACCTAGTGAAAGATGAACATATGTAACAAAATCAGACAAAACATGTCCCTCCACAGGGAATAAACAGAAGTGTTGAAAATATTTCTATGAATATTAATCTACATTTTATAATTACTCCCAAATTGTTCTGTTTTGTAGAGGCTTTTTGAAGGAGAGCCAAATAGGAGGATTCCATGAGTGCCACAGTTAGGAACTGCATTAAAATGCATTTCCTAGGTCCCCCATGTTTTCAATGCTTGGGTTGGGGTGAGGGAAGAGGAGGAGGAACCCTTATAAATGCACACCCAGCTTCACTGGAAGGTGCTCTATTCCCGGGTGTCTTGCTTCTCAGTGACTCCCAAAGAGCTCCTAGAGGAAGGGGAAAGGAGGGCAGTGGCCGGTCATTTGTCTCGGGTGAGAACGTGGAACTAGGTGGCATCAGAAGCAATTTTCTGGCAACAAGTAAAGAAAAAGAAACCCTAAGTGTTGCAATATGTTAGACTTATTTGTTTTGACAAATAATAATTGTATATATTCATAAGGTACATAGCGATGTTTCGATACATATAATGTATGGTAATCAGATCAAGGTAAATGCATACCCATCATCTCAAACATTTAACCTTTTTTTTTGTGTTAGGAATATTGAATATCCTCCTTCTAGCTATTTGAAACAATATTATTGTTAACTATAGTCATCCTACAAGGCGATGGCACTCTAGAACTTAGCCTCTTATGGATATTACCTACTGATATTGTTTAGAGCACTGTTTTCACACATAAGTACAGTCCATCTCCCCTGCTTAAAGGAAGGTAACAAGGTTTCTCTTTTCAGTATTCAAAAGCATAATACGGAGTAATGTTTGTTCCTGCTCCTGATTATTTTCAGCTCTGAAACAGAGGCTGGTAGCCTCTGAGCCTGCTGCACCGCTGTGGGCACAGACCAACACTACCACACCCCTGGGGGCGCAGGAGGGGCATGTTCCTGCTGAAACAAATAGGATGGCTTTCAGTGTTATCAGCGTTGCTTTAATTGCCACAGGTTTTTTTTTTTTTTTTCCCTTTCTAAATGGTAAATTCCACTACCATCTGTTCTCAATCCAAGCACTGCAGCTGAATCTTATTTCACAGCTCTCATTCTATTCCACTGTGAGAAATGGTTGTTCCCTCCACCTCCATCTTCCTTCCAGATTTTGGAAATACTGAAAGGCCAATAGATCATTCACCTTCTCTATATGCGAAAGTGATGTCTTGCCCAGAAGCTAGGCAATTCATTCAATTCAACAATTGTTTTCTGGGCACCTGCTCTGTGTTAGGCCTTTAAAGGTAAGTTAGACAAGGTCCTTATCCTAAGACATTCTGCCCTAATGGGAAAAGCAGAAATATTCAAAGATAAAATTTCAATATAACACATGAAGTTTCTGATAAAGGGACCTCAGAGAAGGGTGTCTTAATGGAGTCTGGGGGCCTGGAGAACACTCCCAGGAGGTAATTCCTGTGGATGGTCACTAGACCCTCTCAACAGTCGGCCCAGTCCATTTCTACCTTTTCCCTCCACAGTTCATTATCCAGAGCAGCCAAAATAATCCTTTAAAAATAAAAACTGCATTATATTATTCCTCTGGTTACAAACCTCCAGTGGTTCCCTGCAGCCCTTAGGATAAAATCTAAACTCTACCAAGACCCAAGGCTTAGCATGTTCTCAACCTCTCTCCGGCCTCATCTCTTTCTTCTGCCCCCTTCACTTTCTACATTCCTGCCGTATTGGAATTCTTTATTTCTCATATTAATTCCCAGCTTGTTTCTGCTTCAGGGCTTTTGTATTTGCTGTATCTTAAATACTATCTCCCACTGATCAAGCAGAGCAGAACCCCTATTATGGTTCAGGCTTAGTGGGGAGTAAGGTAACAACCCCTCGCTGACATTCCTTCATCACCCTATCTGCAAGAGCCAGTCATCAGTCATTGTCTATCATATCAACCACTTTAGTTCTCTCATATCACTTATTATATCTGAACTTATTTTTCCTTACTTGCTTATTATATTCTAATAGAATGTTAGCTTGATGAAAGAAGGCAGGATCTGCTTTTTATACCAGTATATCTCCAATGTCTAGGATATCTCCTGACAAAAAGCAGTACCCAAAAATAGGTGTTGGACAAATCGACTGTGTAGCAAAGACCAAGTCTTACATTTTCTTTTCTTTTTCTTTTTTTGAGATGGAGTCTCTCTCTGTTATCCAGGCTGGACCAGTCATCAATCTCAGCTTACGGCAACCTCTGCCTCCCAGGTTCAAGTGATTCTTCTGCCTCAGGCCTCAGCCTCCCAGGTAGCTGGGATTACGGGGGAGTGCCACCATGCCAGGCAAATTTTTGTATTTTTCGTAGAAATGGGGTTTCACCATGTTTGCCAGGCTGGTCTTGAATTCCTGATCTCAGGTCATCCATCTGCCTTGGCCTCCGAAAGTTACTTGTTCTTATATAGTTTCTGCTACTTACTAAATTTTCATTTGCTGAATGAATTAAACCTATAACTACATAACTATTTTAAAGTTAAAAGAGAAATAAAAGGTTATCTAAGCTAGAATTAGTCAGATAGTTGACCAGGTAATTCTTTGTTGTGGAGGGCTGCCTTGCGCATTCTCAGATGCTTGTAGCATCCCTGTCCTATGCCTACTACATGCTAGAAGTACCGCCCACCATCCCATTGTGATCATCAGAACGTCTCCATTCATGCCAAGTGTCCCCTGGGGAGCAAAATCACTTCTGATTTAGAACCCACTGAGCTAAGGCAAACCTCCTTATTCTACAGGTGAAGGAACGGAGGCTCAGAAAGACCCAGTAACATGCCCACAGCCAGTCAACCAGTTCAAGGCAAAAGCAGGACTCACATTCTAGGCTCCTGACTGGATGCACAGGGCATCTTCTGTTACACTCAGCCTGAAACAGAAGACTGTGGGCATAACCACGTGGGAGTGACCATGGTACTGTAATGATGACTTCTTTACTGCCTGTCATGTCAGCATGATCTTACCTTTCCGTAAGCTGCTTGATATTCCTTAACAATCAGCTGCCGCTGCGCATTTGACCTCTCAGTCAGAATGCTGATGAGCATTTTCTCGTCGGTTCCTAAATGAAACAAAAATTATTTTACTCAATATTTATGCTCAATATTTGTCTTGAACAAAAGCAAAATGATCAATGGCCTGAGACCAGTACAGAGAGTAAGGCATTTTAATTTTCACCTTCTTACCTGGTTGGAATCTTTATTTATTTTTTTGTTTGCCTAAGTTTTGAAAAAGAAAGTTAACTTTATTTGGATAGTTTTGGGAGAAGAAAACAATCATTGTCTAAATACTCCTATCTGTACATCAGGCAGGGAATAGTACAGAGAACCTACTACTTTTGAACTTGACTTGTTTACCTTTATAAACTTTGGTTACTGTCTTACTGCCTTTTATCTCTCTCCCATAATTGATACGAAAGTCTTTCTTCCTCTAGAAAACAGGAACCAACACTTATTGAGAACCTGCCGTGCATGAAGCACCCTTTTATTCATTGTCACAGTTAATATGCACAGCGGCCCTGTGTGGTAGATCGGATTAAGCTGTACTAAAGGTGAAGGCACAAACTTATCTTCCTTGCCAAAGTCACACAACTCCTGAGTGCACTGTGCAGCAAGAAGTTGAACCCAAAACTCTGACCCCCAACAAAACATATATGTATATCTCTGGTTCACATCTCCCCCTCCCCTTCCCTTCCCTCCTCTCTTTCTTTCTTTCTTTCTTTCTTT
>PVKV010017516.1:0-22011 GCA_004027835.1 Alouatta palliata
TCAATATCGTGAAAATGGCCATACTGCCCAAAGTAGTTTACAGATTCAACGCTATCCCTATCAAGCTACCAATGACCTTCTTCGCAGAACTGGAAAAAACCACCTTAAACTTCATATGGAACCAAAAGAGAGCCCGCATAGCCAAGTCAATTCTAAGCAAAAAGAACAAAGCTGGAGGCATTACACTCCCGGACTTCAAGCACAGAGTTTTTAATGTCTTGACCCCAGACCCCAGGATACAACCAAGGGGGAGGGTTTTTCTAAACAAGATCTGCGTTATAAATGGTTAGAGAAAGTTTGTGGTTGATAACTCAAACAGAGGCATATGAATTAGGAACAGGGCAATTTCTCAAAGGAAAGGGAGACAGACTGGGACCAGCAAGAGAGTGCAGAGAAAGTGTAACGGATGGAAATAAAATTGCATGACTCCAGGTACCACATCCATTACAGTAGCCAATAGACTTTAATATACTTTTTCTAATGAAAAGATGGTTCCTCTGGGGAATTACATCAGGCTATTTTAAAATTAAATTTTAAACTCTGAAAACATCTTTTTAAAATTATATGTCCACTAAAACTGTCTTATGATTATAATTTGACTACAGAATAAACTTTCCTAGAGAGCTAGAAAGTTTTAATCTTTTGAACATTTAGCTTTAAGCTGATAATAGTTATTTCTCATTATTAATTATCAAGTTGGCATTATAATTTCATTTATCAGTTTTGTAAGTTGGGTTAAAGTGACCCCACCATAGTAATTGTGATGCAATGTAGGCTATTTTACATAATCATTTTTTTCTAAGCTCCAATTTGAGTTCCAAACACTTGGTGTTGATGAGTTTTGTTAAATCCACCTAATTAAAAAAAAAATCATCTATTCTATTTTGAGGAGAGCTCCCTGACCTAGTTCATGTTTGATAGCATGTCATCTTTGCCATGTGTCTGAGAAAGTATATTTGAAATTGCTGCAACAGACACTAACTCAATGATTATATAATAAACTGTGAGCTTGGAAATAGAAACCCTCTAGCTGCAACAACACCTAGAACAATGTAGGCTGAAAAGTTGTCAAATGAAAGCAACACAGATCCATGGATTAGCCTCTTAAATCCACATTTGCAAATGAAAGTATTTCTTTCTTTCTCTAGTCCATCTGGAAAACTTTCATTTTTTCCTCCAGGATTTGGGAATGTAATCCTACACTATATCTTGAAATTGACTTAATAGCATGCACATGACAAAGATTTAATTGTGTGTGTGTGTGTGTGTGTGTGTGTGTATCTGTGTGTGTGTCTGTGTTTCATGGGCATCTAACTATTAACTTGGCCAATACAGAAATTTCTAATTTCCCCCATTACCAACTTAATCTCCACAATGTTTCTATAGATCAGGAAAGGAAACTTGCCTTTCACCAAGTTACTTAAAAGTGAAAAAAAATTCTAGGAGAAAATTCTTCATCTTCAGCATGTTGTCCTGGCTCTATCTCTGCCAGAACTTGAGCACTCATAGTAGATGGGAAGAAGAAGAAACAAGAGCCTTCTCAGAGGAACTTCCCCAGGTAACTATATGATTCTGCATTAATCTATTTGCAACACATATTACTTCCTGAAATGTTTTTATTTTTAATTCGCTTAGTCTTTTATTTCACGGTTCTTCCCACTAAGATATAAGATTCATGAGGACAGAGAAATTTGTCTCTCATGGTCATCCCTGTATGTTCCACAACAAGATGGCCTGACACATAATGACACTTACATGTTTGTTCAATGAATTGCATTTCATTCTTTTAACATGGATTTTTTCCCCAACCTATGAGTGTTGTACTGGTAGAAGTTCTGCTTACTCACCAGTTCTCCCACTTCATTCTTAACAGAGGGCCAGGTTCTCAGAAATCGGGGGAGAGGAGGGAGCAGGTAGTCCTGCAGACTATCAGACAAAGGAAGACTTGCTAAAGAAGAGTTTGCTTAGGAATGTAACACTTAAATGTCATCAGATCTCTTCAACACAGTTCTCCAAAGGCTCCATGTGGCCAAACATTCATGCTAAAATTGCTGTATAAAGGCTATATATTAAATAAACAAAAATACGTGAACACATAATTTTCCCATATTTAGTTAAGTACAGTACATGTGTTAGCTCTCAGTATTACTACTTGAAATCTACTTGAAATGGTTGTCAATTTATTTCTCTTTTTCGATGTGATAAGTACATATTTTAATGCAACTATTGTACAGGATGTGTACATAATCTATAGATAGAATTAGGTATAAATGAATATATAACACACACACACACAGCCTACACACACATATACATATATTCTTTTTTCTGAGGCGGAGTCTAACTCTGTTGCTCAGGCTGGAGTGCAGTTGCATGGTCTTGGCTCATTGCAACCTCCTCCTACCAGGTTCAAGCAATTCTCCTGCCTCAGCCTCATGAATAACTGGGAACACAGGACTCCGCCACCATGCCCAGCTAATTTTTTCTATTTTTAGTAGAGACAAGGTTTCGCCATGTTGACCAGGCTAGTCTTAAACTCCTGACCTCAGTTGACATGCCTGCCTCAGCCTCCCAAAGTGCTGGGGGTTACAGGCATGAGCCACCACCCGGCCCACATATATTTTTTTTCTACTCACATTTTCCTCTCTCATATTTTTATATTACATAGATGTACAATGCTTCATTATGTCCAGAGTAATTTTTAAAAATATTAATATCCTGCTATAAATTCTGTTTTTTCGGCTAAATATCCAGCAGATTCTGTAACAAAATATGTTAACAAAATAATATTTAAAAATATGCATTGGCCAGGCACGGTGGCTAACACCTGTAATCCCAGCACTTTGGGAGGACGAGGTGGGCAGATCACTTGAGGTCTGGAGTTTGAGACCAGTATGGCCAACTTGGTGAAACCTCATTTCTACCAAAAATTCAAAAATCAGCCAGGCGTGGTGGCAGGCACCTGTAATGCCAGCTACTCGGGAGGCTGAAGCAGGAAAATTGCTTGAACCCGGGAGGCAGAGGTTGTATTGACCCGAGATCATGCCACCACACTCCAGCCTGGGCAATAGAGCAAGACTCCACTTCAAAAAAAAAAGTATATATATATATATATATATATATATATATATATACACATATATATATGCATTTAGCTTTGCACTCATTGGTGCTTGGCAGAAAATGCTGGATGCACCCATCCAACTTGGCTTGGATACCTTGAGCTCCTTGAGCCAAGCCAACCTGAGAACTGCCAAAGTGGGTGGCTTAACAGACCACACTTGGATGACTTCCAGCTGGTTCCCTCTCACCAAAATATACTAAAATTTTCTATATTTCTTCCATGTGGCTGGCCATATCCTAAGAAAAGCATTTTAAATTATTTCATTATATTTTCCCTCCATTTAAAACTTATTTTATAACTATTGACTTTGCTCAAGTATTAAGGACACTCAGATTTGTATCTACAGATTATGAAGCTATTTGTTGTAGAGGTAAAAGGGAAGTCAAGATCAGGGACAATGAACTAAACACTCTAATGGTAATCAATTGTTCATTGATGTGTTCAACTAAGATGAGAAGATGAGTGCTTTAGTATCATAACAATACATAATTTCTATTTCTTGAACGATATTGAGTTAAAACTGGATGACGTGTCATCTTGCACTTTTAGTGCAAATAATCACAATTAATTTGTTATTACAAATTTATCAGGATATTTTATTTAATTCCCCTGTTTTTTATGATGCCAATGAACTACAGTGTAATACATTACAAAACGAAAGAAAAATAACCAAGAGATTGTATTATAAACATTCTTTTAAGTATTAAATACTGGTAAAATCAACATTATCAACTTTTATACTTCTACTTTGTTTATCAACTTTTTAGCAATGTCTGCAATGTAATCATATCTGATCATCGGATAACATTAAAAGTTTAAAGTTGTTATTTTGTCTGTACCCTTCCAAATACTTAATTCCACTTAATAAAGCAAATTATTAATAAACTATATTTAGGTACCTTTCTCTCTAACGTTGATTTACCTCTACTAAGATAATATCAGATTTTCAGAAAGTGTAACCCTGTATTTCTAAACTGTCTAACATTTCTGGGTTTCTGTTTTTCATCTGTTAGCACATGAGTACAGCCAGGCTGCCTGGATTCAATGTTATCTTCATTTCTTAGCTGTATCATCATGAGTTATTTAATTCCTCAGCACTTAATTTTCATGACCTGCAAATATATGAATCATAATAATCATTACTAATAAGTTTGCCATGAGGGTTAACTGTGTATGAAGGGCTGATAAAATTATGTGTTACCAATTAAGTGTGCAATGAATATTACTCATAACATTATGTAATTAAATTTTTCTGTTAACCGCAGGAGAAAATTATTGGGCCAACATGAAAAAATGGATTTAAAAGTTAAATCATCTAGGTTACAATGTAGAAGCAATTGTGTGTTTGTAGCATATGCATTGTATATGCAAGGGTTACATTTCTTTTTTGCATTGCTACATTCATCCAACAGTATTAATACAACACTGATTACCATTAAAACACAAATGTATATTTTACTTTGGAAACAGAGTCAATGCAGTTATTCCAATAATATGCTTCAATTATTAGGCACTGAAAAGATAAAATGTTAACGGTGAGGAGGGTAAAATAAGATCAGTACAATAAAATCGATTCCCAGTTAACAGATCCCTTCATTTTCACTCTGTAACCAGGCCACTTTCTCTCGCTCCATATTGTTCTGTTTTGTTTTGCTTTGTTTGTTCAATGCTGTTTATACTTAGATTTTTCACAAAATAAATTCTCCTTTTAAACAAACATCTCGTACTATAATCTGTTTAGTTTTTAGTGTTTGTCCTTTGCTACTTAGAAATACTTCTCTCTGTAAAGAAAAAAAACCTCACAGCTTCATTTCCAAAAACACATATTTTTTTAATTTAAACAATCTAGAACCAACCATATTTATTTTTATTTTTATTTTTTGAGACCGAGTCTTGCTCTGATGGCAGCCTGGAGTGCAGTGCCGCGATCTCCGCTCACTGCAACCTCCGCCTCTGGGGTTAAAGCGATTCTCCTGCCCCAGACTCTGGAGTAGCTGGAATACAGGCACGCATCACCATGCCCAGCTAACTTTTTTTTTGTTTTAATATATATAATTTTTGTTGCATTTTAGGTTTGGGGGTACATGTGTAGAACATGCAAGATTGTTGCATAGGTACACACATGGCAGTGTGATTTGCTGCCTTCCTCCCCATCACCTATATCTGGCATTTCTCCCCATGCTATCCCTCCCCAACTTCCCACTCCCCACTATCCCTCCCCTTTTTCCCCCCAACAGACCCCAGTGTGTGATGCTCCCCTCCCTGTGTCCATGTGTTTGCATTGTTCAACACCTGCCTATGAGTAAGAATATGCAGTGTTTGATTTTCTGTTCTTGTGTCAGTTTGCTGAGAATGATGGTTTCCAGGTTCATCCATGTCCCTACAAAGGACACGAACTCATCGTTTTTGATAGCTGCATTATATTCCATGGTGTATATGTGCCACATTTTCCTTGTCCCGTCTATCATCGATGGACATTTGAGTTGGTTCCAGGTCTTTGCTATTGTAAGCTGTGCTGCAATGAACATTCGTGTGCGTGTGTCCTTATAGTAGAATGATTTATAGTCCTTTGGATATATACCCGGTAATGGGATTGCTGGATCAAATGGAATTTCTATTTCTAGGTCCTTGAGGAATCGCCACACTGTCTTCCACAATGGCTGAACTAATTTACACTCCCACCAACAGTGTAAAAGCATTCCTATCTTTCCGCATCCTCTCCAGCATCTGTTGTCTCCAGCTTTTTTAATGATGGCCATTCTAACTGGCGTGAGATGGTATCTCAATGTAGTTTTGATTTGCATTTCTCTAATGACCAGTGATGATGAGCATTTTTTCACATGTTTGTTGGCTTCATGTATGTCTTCTTTTTTTTTAATTTTAGTAGAGACAGGGTTTCAACATTTTGACCAGGATGATCTCGATCTCCTGACCTCATAATCTGCCCACCTAGCCATCCCAAAGTGTTGGGATTACAGGCCTGAGACATCGTGCCCAGCTGAGCACATCATAATTTTAAACATGTCTGATACTGCCATTAAAACAAGATACTCATTTCAATTTTAAAGATATGACCTAAATTATTCAGAAATAATTTGAAATTGCCAATACACTATGATATTAAAACAGTAATTCAACAATAATGACATTGTTGCTTAAAATTGTAATTTAAATAACTATATCTCATTTCAATCAATGATTTAGATATTGTTTTTAAAATATAACAGTTTATCTGCTTAACTGCACAATATTCTAAAACCAATTATCTCAACAAATAATTTGAAAATAAGTTAAAGTGATCTTATATGACCTGAACCCCATTCCATAAGATTTTCCTATAAAAGATTTTGATCTTTCAATGACAGTACTCTATTATCTTACGTTTCCAAGCATACTATTATTTATATATATTTAAGTTTTAAAATCCATTTTGGGATATCTAGGCTCATAAAAATTTAACAGTAGCTGAACTGACTGATTCTCACAAAATATCTTTATGCATACAGCAAGCACTCTGGGTGAGATTATCCAAATAAACGAGATAACAATATGTAATTTAAGATGTGAACATGTAAAATCTGAGCCAACACCATATGGATTTAAAGTTTCCTCCATGTAGACCATTATAATTTGTGTTGATTTTTCTGCAGGCCAAATAAATGTAACATACCTCAAAGTACTTCTTTACAGCTCTTCATCTTTTTTTTTTTTTGTGTGTGTGTGTGTGTGTGTGTAATCTTGCTCTGCCACTCAGGCTGAAGTGCAGTGGCATGATCTCGGCTCACTGCAAACTCCGCCTTCCGGGTTTAAGGGATTCTCCTGCCTCAACCTCCTAAGTAGCTGAGTAGCTGGAATTACAGATTCATGCCACCATGCCTGCTCCTTTTTGTATTTTTAGTAGAGACAGGGTTTCACCATGCAGGCCAGGCTGGTCTGGAACTCCTGACCTCAAGGGATCCTCCTGCCTCAGCCTCCCAAAGTGCTAGGATTGCAGACATAACCCATGCACTTGGCCCTATTTCTTCATCTTAATAAAACTCTCGTATCAGTATTTTTCCAATTGGCGTTTACTTTTCCTGATGTGTCCATATGTAAAGTATTAAGTGAAAGAAATATGACATATTAATGTGTCTATTTAAAAATTTAGGCTTTTGTGGTAATCACAAGTGAGCCATGCATACCGTAAATTTTACCCAAGGACTGAAGCATTCTGGGTTGTGGAAAGCACACTGGGCTGCCTCCTGTCCTGGCTTCAGGCTCTCGCTTTTGTTTGCTGTACAACCTTGAGCAAATTTCTTATGCTTTCTGGGCCATAATATGTCAATTTGTAAGAGGTTTTTGGGTCAGTTTCCCTTAACTTTTCATTCTTTCCATATAAAGAGGTAGCTCTTATTTTTATTTTTGTCAGATATTTATTTATTTATTTATTATCTTATTTATTTTTGTGAGATAAACTTTGATCCTTTTATTCTTCCATTTAAAAAAATTATACAGTGAAATTGACATTGTCTGGTGTGCCATTCTATGAAATTTAACATACGTTTAGGTTAATATAACCATTACCAAACCAAAGTCTACCAACCACAGGTACATTCTCCACAACCATAGTTTTGTCCTTTGGAAAACGCCCTACAAATGGAATTATGCAGTAGTTAAACATTTGAAACTGACTTCTTTCATAGAGAATAGCTTAGAGATTCATCCAAGCTGTGTGCACCAATTGGTCATTCTTTTTTCATGCTTGATCAATGGTACACTGTATGGATGCATCATATTTTTTTTTAAATCAATTCACCCATTGAAATGTAATCAAGTTGTTTCCAGTTTGGGGCAATTATAAACAGAGCTCTATAAAGATAAGCATTTATACAAACATAAACATTTATTTATTGGGGTATGTACACAGAAATGGAATTACTGATTCATATAGAAAGTATTTTTAACTCTGTAAGAGAATACCAGATTATTTCCCAGGTTGTAAAAGTTTGCATTCCCATTAACAATATATGAGAATTCTAGTTGTCTTATCACAAGCACTTGATATACATATGTGTGTGTGTGTGTGTGTGTGAGAGAGAGAGAGAGAGAGAGAGAGAGAGAGAGAGATGGCTCCAGTGCCAGTTTGGTTTTCCAAGCCTATGATGTGCTTTTAGAACCTGGTGAATGTGCACAAACCATTGGACAACCTAGGACCTGGGCCAGAATTAGTTGGTTTCAAAAGTTTTTGGCAGCAAACTATTAGTGTATAATGTTTTTGATATGGTGAACAAGTTCAGATTCACTCATGCAAACACACGTTTTAGGAGTGAGGTGAGTAGTTTATAAACAACTTCATGGTGTTATGTTCTGGAGTTTCGCCCTCTTTGCAATCTCCCCAGTACATTCTGGTTCCTGGGGCTTCTCTCTTGGCGCTCTGGATAGACAGCTGGAGGGATAGTTACTGTACTCTACGATGATCTCCAAAACTGTGTGCTTGTTCTGGAGCCAAGCGTGGGAGGACAAAGGGAAGAAAAAAGAAAATGAAGTTGTTTCTAACTTCTTGGAAGTCCTGGAAGGCAAGAAAGACCCCCACTTTTGTCACTATTATGGGATTGCTCTCTGTGTGCTCACTTTCAGATTTCCTGTATGTTCAATCCAGGCGGAAGAATATCAGAGTGAAAACTGGCCATCTTACTGCTCACCTGGTGATGACTCAACCACTGGTTATTGTCTTTCCTAGTCTGCTTGCTTTTATCAGTTTGGTGCAAAAGTTATTGCGGTTTCTGCCATTAAAAATAATTAAAAGTAATGGCAAAAACTGCAGTAACTTTTGCTCCAACCTACTACTTGCTGTTTGTAATTCTCAAATAAATGCTCCACCCATTCATTTCATAATTTATAGCTATATTCATTGGAAAAGACAAGGTGAAGTGGCCTAATTTTATTTTACCCGGAACTAGAATCACGGGTTAGCTATATTTAACCTCTAATAAAATTATTTTTGCACTTGAATTTTTCGTATTTGAGTATTTTAAGCAACTACAATGATACAATATTTAACTGATGCTTTAAGTCACAAGCAAAACGGAAAAGAAAGCGAAGAACAGCAAAAGCACACATAATAATAAGACATATTATCATGTCATATACAATAACAAAACATTTGGAGATGGGACATTTCTGAGGGGAAGAGTAATGCTCTCAGAGACCCAGGCTAGGTCCATCGTTCTGTTCTGTCATTCTCTCTTGTGAGCTACTTCCAGCCTGCATGCACGGTGGCCGCCACACATTCAGGCAGTTTGTCCTCCCTAGACACTTTAACATGCCAATGGAGATTGATTAAGAAACGGTCCTCTTCTCATGGTCCTTGGTCAGAGCAAGGGGAATGTTTCTGAAATTTTCTCTCACAACTCTCTGGACAGTACTAAAGAAACCATGGATGAATGAGACAGAATTACCTTAACTGGATTAAGCAGACCAGGGCAAATTTCAGGTCCATGATGTTTCCCCAACTCCAGGAATATATGCCAAGAAACATGATGATATTTCTTAAGAAGAATGGCAGTTACGGCTTTTGTGTGGGCACCCAGAGTGTTAGTCTCAATATTTCTGTGAGCAAATACCCTAATATGTCCCCATAATAGGAGGCCCGAACACCAGCCTGGAGTCAATGATATATTATTCTATATTAACATGTTTAGAAAGAGAATGAGGTATTGATTTCATTGTTAAGGGATTAACATGGATCTAGATAGAATTTTAGTAAGTATTCACAGACAAAATATTTCCTACAATAATCACTGTAAAAATAAGAGCTAATCACTATCTCTTCATGAAGTTCCAATGATCACCTAACAGCAATCCCAGAGGTGTGCTCTGAAGTATTTTAAATCTATATATGATTTATTGAGAAAATAAAATTTTCCTCATTACATCATACATGTAGTACTTAATTCTCAAAATTTTCATAGATAGTAATAAAGAATCTATTTCAGCTTACAAATTTTAGGTTACTTTCATATTTAAATATAATAAAGTGAGATAGAGATTGGCATTTTCTAAAGTTTTCCTATATCATAATCCAAAAGTTATGTACATGATAAAAATGAAAACAACTCTGATGAATTTTCAAAATAAAGGGTTTCATAAGTGACCCCACATAAATATTTTGCCATAAAAGTATAAATGCTAGTGAATATATCTGCATCTTTAATTTTGCACAGAATGAAGATTACAGAATATATTTCATTGTTTCAGGTATTAAAAAAGAGTCAATGTCCACATGACGAAAACCATGAGAAGAAAACCTAAGTCTTAGTATAATGTGGCAAACAGTTCACAAGGTTACATTGATACTAACTTGTAATATTAAACTGTGTTTTAATTAGTCTTTCACAATCAATGGTAGGAATCTTAAACACATCCCTTAATAGTGCTGTGGCCCTATTCGCTCATGTGTAAATAATGTAAACACACCTTTGTCAATGGAGTTTTGGGGATTAAACAAGACTATACATGTGATTTCATATATTTATATATAATTGTATCTTTATGTATTAATATGTATGTACATTTATATATACATAAGAGAGATTCAATAAATATTAATCTTCTTTATAGAGAAGATTTTGTTATTTTCAATATAGGGAGAAACACAGACTCAATCTCTCACATTGGACAAAAATGAAACAATCCAAATGCTTGGATCAGCAGTTGACAATTACGGCCAACTTCTTCCATTCTTTCACTCCAGAAAGCTCATACCAACCCCAATTTCTGGCAGACTGGCTTCCCTGCCTGTCTTAGCTACAGTTTCTTAATAACCCTCGGTTTGTTTAATTCGTATGCATGTGTTTTCGTGAGTCTGCACAAAATTTTCCACACTCTTTCACTCTGGGCTTTCCCAAAGTATTTTAGGCTTGTACAGTTAAGAGGCTGCTGACCACAGCATGAGCATGTTTTCCTTGTATCATGCCTGTTTTTAAGACCTCCTTTCAGGCTATAGGTGATGTATATCCACCTGTACAAGTACAGGTGCAAAGGGTGTTGGCACTAATAGATTCCAGGGCCCTTCACAGGATGCTCCAACATTGACCAGGAGAGATCCTTCCAAAATGAGAAATTCTGTGGCCTAGGGCAACTAACTTAATGACCCTAAGCCTCAGTTGCCTTCCCCTGTAAAATGTTCTATACATTATAATGCTATCATAAAAGGAAAAAATATAATAATTTTGTCATTAGTAATCATTTGATGCTGGTGATGATATTATTACTATTAATACTATTACTCTTTCCATTATTATTAGTGCTTATTACAATCAGCTACACTGCAAGGGTTTTCTAGGTTTCGGGCACATGAGACTGTGAGACTAAAAGAAAATACACAAAATAGATTATTAAAAGCATTAACAAAATGAGTTATGTTTGCAGATAACTAAGCCGTAGAATTATTCTAATGCAAAGATGAAAACAGATGAACGCGTGGCCTTTTGCACTGATGAGGGATGGATGCAGTTTTGTCTATGAGAGTAGGCATTGGGGTACTTGTCATGCCTCTTAATCAATCATCAGCCTCCCCCAGTGCAGGGAAGCTAGGACCTTCCTTTAGCAGAGTTAGGTAGATCCCAATTAAGCTAACCATGGCAACTGGTTTCACCTTGCCAGTAACAGTGTTCAAAACAGCCTTGTGACAGATTCTTCATAAGTAATCCACCAAGGAAAATACATGTGATCCTGGTGGTTTTGGGGGTTTACTTTGGAGCATTTTCCTCACTTTAAAAGGATGAATACAAAGTAACGATATTTTCTTTTCTGACTTTGGGAAGTTGTATGAGAGTATAGTGTTTGGAGCTGTTGCAGCCATTTTGTGACTAAGAAGGCCCTGTACCCTGTCCATGGGCAGCATACTGAGAAGGATGGAGCAGAAGGAGGAAAAGGTCACTTTCTTGATGATGTCATTAAGCAGCTGAGTTGACAACCTTGGACCTGCTCCACCACCACTTTTCTTCTGTGTAGTGAGTCTTCGTTGTTTAAGCAATCCTTATAGGAGATCAACCTATGGCACAGAATCAAGTTTGCATGAGAATCCCTTGATTAAACAGGCCATTAGAAGGCAAGAGACTCAGCTCCTGAAAATGATAAAGCATAGCCAGCTGTCTTTATTATTGCAGTTTTCCAAGTTGCTTGACCTACTTGCCTTTTTAGAATTTTACATATTTTAAAAATTTATTTTATCCATAAATAAATATAAGTCATTTCTGATACCGGTAGATGATTAGGGGTAGTTGAGAAGAGACCATAGTCACCAAAAGAGTGAGAAGTAGCCACATTTCTAAAATTTGTGAAATTGCTCCCAGCTGACAATTATATTCAATAACATATTTCTTAGAGGTTTCCATCTGCTGATTCTCAAATATTTTGGATCATTGTCTTAGGAAGGGGAAAATGTCTAATCAGGAACGTAATCCTCCTTAACATTTTACACTTTTCCTTTTTAAAATGTTTTGTAGCCTGAGGCTTTATAAGACCCATCTTAATATGTTTTTTTGATGATGAGCTAGATGAAGATAACTTACACAACAGTTATTCTTGTGAGGTGGACTAAACCTTCCTCCTACAATTCACAGAACTAGTAAGTTGTTCAATAACTTATCCCACTACTGGAAAAATGACCGAGAGCATATCACAGGCAAACTAACTGAGTGGTGGGAAATTTCATTTTGGAGTCAGATTGATCAGGGTTGAAATCCCAGTTCAGCTACTGTCGTAGTTCATTTGTGCTGCTGTAACAAAGCGCCATAAACTGGGCAGCTTATAAACAACATAAACTTATTTCTCACAGTTGTAGGGGCTTGGAAGTCTAAGAACAAGCAAGATCAAGACTCTTGCAAATTCCAGGTCTGGTGAGGGTCTGTTTTCTGGTTCATAGAAGGCCTCCTCTCCCTGTATTCTCACAGGGTAGAAGGGGTGAAGAAGGTCTGTGGGACCTCTCTTATAAGGGTACTAATCCTACTCATGAGAACTCCATCCTCATGATCTAATCACCTTCAAAGTCCCCATCTCCTAATACCATCACATTAATTATTACGTTTCAACATATAAATTTGGGAGAACACAAAAATGCAAGCCATAACAGCTATGTACTTTTGGAGCCATCACAGACAAGTTCTTCAGTATTTTAAGCTTACTCTCATCTGAAATCGTTGAATAGCTTTGATTGAACTAAGTAACTGATTTCAATAATTTTTTCCTGATGGGAAACTACCAACCTGGCTCTGGTGGGTTTACAGAGGTTGCACATGGAGTGACTTTGTGTCCTTCTTTCACCCTTTGATGTATGCAGCCTAATTGTAATGCATTTAAATGTTAACTCTCCCCCTAAAGTGAACATGAGACACATGCACATGCATGTTCTTTAAGCACATGTGTTAGTACTCCCTCATAAATATTCAGAAGATTATTCTGTAACATGTTGAATATGTATATTTGACCAGCCTGCTCAGCATAAGTTCCTGCTTTACCCTCCCTCCCTCCAAATGTCTGTTTCCAGCTTCTGTGAAAGTCTTTGCTTCTCAGACTGTCAGAATGGCTACCTTGCAGGGTATAACCCTAGATGAGAAATAAAGTTTCCTTTTGCTAGCACAGTAGGGTGACTATAGTAAAAAAAATAACGTAATTGTACATTTTTTTAAGACAGAATCTCACACTGTAGCCCAGGCTGGAGTGCAGTGGTGCCATCTTGGCTCACTGCAACCTCTGCCTCCTGGGTCCCCATTCAAGCAATTCTCCTGCCTCAGCCTCCCAAGTAGCTGGGATTACAGGCACATGCCACCATGCCCAGCTAATTTTTGTATTTTTAGTGGAGACAGGTTTCACCATGTTGGCCAGAATGGTCTTGAACTCCTAACCTCATGATCAGCCCACCTCAGCCTCCCAAAGTGCTGGGAGCCAGGTCTATGGTTAAGAGGCAAAGTACAGTAACTATCTAAAATGATATTCAGTTATTTTCAGAAAAGGTAGAAAGGAATTCCCTCCTTCTGTATCAAAATTTTCACTTATATTCAACTCCTTCTCCAACTGCACATACATCAATATCTTCCTTTTGTGTTCTTTATTTTTGCTTCAGTATATTTCATTTATACATTGTTGGCTGCCCAATATACTTTTTTTTTCTTTTAGGTCAACACAGATAAATATTCGCCTTTTCTGTTACAGTGTCTTCTAATCAGTCAATGAACAATTTAAAATGTTATAATACAATAGAGAATCAAGAAAAAATATAATGGATTCATGCAGAACAATTTAACAGGTTAAACTTCCAGAATTGTTAAAAAGTAATATAAATATACAATATAAATATTGTTTCAAGCTTTCTGTGGCACTTGTAAAA
This sequence comes from Alouatta palliata, assembly GCA_004027835.1. Taxonomy (NCBI): domain Eukaryota; kingdom Metazoa; phylum Chordata; class Mammalia; order Primates; family Atelidae; genus Alouatta; species Alouatta palliata. Next base: position 14,493 of record PVKV010017516.1, read on the forward strand.
GAGTATATTCTAATTATAAAGTCTATTTAATAAGTTCAATTGACCAAGTAACAGCTTTTGATCATCATTATTTAAAATGGAAGAATAAATTACTGAAAATTACATTCAAACTTCAAACATTTGTCATTCTGCTGATTCACTTGCATTGTTTGAATGATCTGTTTTTCTTTTTTATTAGAAAATTCACAAGAAGATAGGAAATAATGAGGAGAAAATGGCTGGTTGTGTTTGCTGTCTTTGATTGACAAAGAAGTCACCATGAAAATTACAATGAACCATATGGAAAGCAAATTGCCAAAAAGTAATAGTCATGCTCTTAGGCTGGTAATTGAAATTTTTGTTTAACTTGTACTTAATATTCAATAACTGTCTAACCAAACCACTGCTTATCTTGGGAATGCAGATACCATGGAGACAATAAGATAAGGTGCCCATTCAGTATGATATTGGCTGTTGATTTGTCGTAAATAGCTTTTATTATTTTGAGATACGTTCCGTCAATACCTAGTTTATTGAGGGTTTTTAGCATAAAGGGCTGTTGAATTTTGTCAAAGGCCTTCTCTGCATCGAGATAATCATGTGGTTTTTGTCTTTGGTTCTGTTTATGTAGTGAATTACGTTTATAGATTTGCGTATGTTGAACCAACCTTGCATCCCTGGGATGAAGCCTACTTGATCATAGTGGATAAGCTTTTTGATGTGCTGTTGCAATCGGTTTGCCAGTATTTTATTGAAGATTTTTGCAACTATGTTCATCATGGATATTGGTCTGAAGTTTTCTTTTCTTGCTGAGTCTCTACCGGGTTTTGGTATCAGGATGATGTTGGTCATATGTACCCCAAAACCTAAAATGCAATAAAAAAAAAAGATAAGGTGAATGCTAAAAGGTCAGATTTAGACTATACTTTGATTACGATCATTTTTGTTTTTTGTATATCCCATGAAGGTACCACATGTTAGTGGTTGTTCTATGCTTAATATTTGTATAGCAACAAAGAGTAAATAAATTTTAATTTATACTGTCATATTCTTGACCTATACTAAAAATAGTTAACATAATGAAACAGTTTGGCTATGTCCCCACCCAAATCTCATCTTGAATTGTAATCCCATAATCCCCATGTTTCCTGGGAGGGACCCAGTGGGAGGTAATTGAATCATAGGGTTAGTGTCTCCCATGTTGTTCTCATTATAGTGAGTTCTCAGGAGATCTGATCATTTTATAAGTGTCTGGCATTTCCCCTATTCTCTTCCCCATTCTCTCTCCTGCTGCCTTGTGAAAAGGTGCCTTTAGACATGATTGTAAGTTTCCTGAGGCCTCCCCAACCAGGTGAAACTGTGAATCAATTAAACCTCTTCTTTTTATAATTACCCACTCTGAGATATTTCTTCGTAGCAGCATGATAACTAACTAAAACACAGAACAATTACATGAACAACTTATAACAAGTTGGAACTACATCAGGTTTAAATCAAGGAAAAATGTTTAAAGAATTTTCCTCCTTAGTGTTCCTTAGGGTCGAAGAGGCATTTACATTTGTTTATGAATAGGTCCTGTTTGCAAAAGGCCCTTAACGGTAAAACATAAGCTTTAACATTTGAGGCCAATGATGAAGCCAAGTCTGATTTATAAAGTTTCAGATGCAGTAGACCAATTGACATGGGAAACTAGTCTTTCTTTGAGGCTGGTGAAACTGAAGATCAGCACACACTCAGACTTGATACAGAGAAAGAGACTGATTTGGAAAACATTCTCCCATTAGCCTTTGGTACCCTCCAGTCACCTGGGGCAGAGTAATTTCTATAATTTCTAAACCTTCTGTCCTACTCATCTCACAAGGCCATGCCCATTCTCAGAACTCATACTTTTCTTTATTGTAGCCTCTGTTCTACTAGTTCTCTAATATAGTTTTATTAGGAGCTTCATTGAGATATAATTTATATCCCATAACATTCACGTTTGAAATGTAACATCCAGTGTTTTTTTTTTAATAAAGTCACAGACTTGTGCAACCATCACATCTAATTTTAGAACATTTTCACCACCTTCTGAAAAAAACTACATAACAATTAGCAGTCACTCCCCATTTCCTTTCTTTCTCAAACCCCTAGCAACCACTAATCTATCTTCTGTTTTCAGCCATTTCCATTCTGAACATTTAATACAAATATGGTCATTTACTATGTGGTCATTTGCTTGTTTGTTTCTTTTTAATATATGATCTTTTTGACTGGCTTCTTTCACTTTGCATAATGTTTTCAAGGTTCATCCAGATTTTAGCAGGTACAAATGCTTCATTCCTTTTTTACGCCTGAATGATATTTAGTGGTATTTTTTGCTGTTATGAATAATTCACGGTTTGGCTGCCCTAATTATGCATGTATAATTCTTTTCTAGGGACATGTTTTTATTTTGGAGGGTATATACTTAGATATTATATTGAGTCATGTAATAAATCTATGTTTAAATATTTGAGGGTCACTTCTTGATGGTACTGTTTGTGACGCAAATCTATTATGCATATATGTATGTATTTACATTGATTGTGCTTTTGGTGTCCTATCTATCGAAGGTCATGAAGATTTACTGCTATATTTTCTTGTAAGAATTTATAATTTTACCTCCTACATTTGTTTCTGTGATCCATTTTTCAGTTAATTCTTGTATATGGTGTGAGGTAGAAGGCCAACTTCATTCTTTTCTGTGCAACGCTTCAGCTTTCCCAGAATTTTTTTATCGAAAAGTTAATAAAGTGAATTGTAGCATAGAAAATATCACATTGAATTATATTGGCACCTATATCAAAACTCAGTGGGTCGTAAATGTAAAGATTTATTTCCGAAATCTTATTTCTATTCTATTAGTTGATATATTGCTCCTTGTGTTAGTACCATAATGTCTTTTTTTTTCTAATTCCTCTTCTTTTTTTTTATTGCATTTTAGATTTTGGGGTACATGTGAAGAACATGCAAGATTGTTGCATGGGTACACACATGGCAGTGTGATTTGCTGCCTTCCTCCCCATCACCTATATCTGGCATTTCTCCCCATGCTATCTGTCCCCAACTCCCCACCCCCTGCTGTCCCTCCCCTATTTCCCCCTGACAGACTCCAGTGTGTGATGCTCCCCTCCCTGTGTCCATGTGTTCTCATTGTTCAACACCCGCCTATGAGTGAGAATATGCGATGTCTTAATTGCTGTAGCTTTGTACTGAGTTTTGAAACAGGATAGTATATCTTCTTCAATTTGGTTCTTTCTTGCCAGGTTGTTTTGGCTGTTGTGGGTTTCTTACATTCCAGATGATTGATTGTAAAGAGCTGTTTCTCAATTTCTGTAACATAAGCCAGCTGAAATTTTGGTACCAGTATCATTGAATATGTAGAACAGTTTGGTAAGCATTGTCATCTTTAGCACGTGAACACCATATTTTTTAGCCTCTAACATCTCTTAAAACAATCAGTCCCCAATCCATGCCCCCCAAATAGTCAATAGTCAAATATAGTCCAGCATCTTTGGTTATACAAAATAAAATAAATCCTTTTGCACCATGCTAAGAACAGACCCAACTCTGAATCAAACTGTGAAACAAGATATAGTCCTGAATAAAATACTCAGCTGCTCATGTCAGAGCATCTCCAGTGAGGTCAAAAGTGACTTCACAGTTTTCTTGAGTTCACGAACAAAATGGTTGTGTATGTGATTTCCATTAATTTAGTTTAAGAGTACATTAAAGTAGTTTTCTCAGAAAAAAAATGAAAACATTTTCTCCCCCAAAATAATATGGAATCATCTACTTCTAGTAAAACACCATAGCTGACAATTTTTCCAATTTCTATACTTTCAAGATTCAAAATTTTGGTTTTGTTTTCACATATACAAAAACCATAAATGCCTTTAAAATATCCAAAGTATTTTTGCTATGTAAGGATCAAGAAGTACTACATGCCAATATAGAACCACAACCATTAAATATATATAAGAAAATTCATGATTTAATCATTTCACACTCCTTTCTTCTATGTACCATCACAGGCAGAGGTATATATCTTCCTTTCAACTAGCTGAATACTTTTATTTAAAGCAAACCATAAAGGAAATTGAAATTAAAAGTAAATAATGGTGATGCATCAGTTTTATTTTGTTTTTAGATTTTCTTTCCTCATAGATGATACAAGGCAGAACTCACAGCAAATAACATAAATTTTGCTCGAGGACAAGACTGAAATTTTGCTTGGGAAGTCTAAGCGTCTTCTGATATGACAACAGCTGCTTCTTGAATGCCTAAACTTTTCTACCATACACCAATGTAGAATAGCCTTGAACCTGGGGAATTATCATAGCAGTTGTAAAATTCTTCAGCAATGTTCTCATGAAGTATCTAATGTAGATCCACATGGTTTTTCCAGTGAACCTGCCAGGGTACATTAGGAACAAAGTGTACCCTACAGATCTGAAACAAATTATCATGCCGTATGGAATTATTTGAGAGAAACCAATTAAATTCTGTACTTTTCTGCCAAAGATAATAGTTTTAGTTTTAGAATAATTCATATGAAGCCATTTTTGAGGCAATAATTAAATACCAAGCCTAATTGTCTATTAAGGCCATATTTCTCTTGTGCTAATTAAAACAAATTATCAGCGTTTAAATCTGTCAGGGGATTCTTCTGAATTTTCTAGTGTTATTCAAAGGCAATTTTAATGAATTCCTGAAGGACAAATGCTTGCTTCATAGCAAACACTGAATAAATACATGGTGAAGGACTTACGAGCAGACAAATAGTACATCAATATAGTAATATATATACTGAGGTTCTCACATCGCTTCTCCCCACCCACAGAGTCAGATGCCAATCAATGAAAGATTTGTGGTCTTCAAGATTTTTGCAATCTAGTCCTAGTTTATATAAATTATAACATTCTTCTCTTTTAAAGTCTCCCTTAAGTTTTGCATGTAAGAAATAACTTTTAAAAAAAGAAAGAGTAATTTTCCATAGATTTTTGAAAATAGAGATTAGAGGTCTGGGATTCCAGAGTTATGCAGACGAGCTTTGAATCCTGATCATAACCACGAAACAGCTGTCGGTCTTTGGGCGAGTTAATCAGCTTCACTAAGCCTTAGGGCTCTCATCTTTAAAATGAAAATTGTGTTACTACTCAAAGTTGTTCCTAGAATTAAAAGAGATAATGCAGATAACTCACTTAGCATTGTGGCTGGCACAAATCAAATAATCAGTCAAATTTAGAATTTTAGCATTATTCTTCTTTGTTTTTCTTGCAATGCTTTATCTTGGTAAAAGTTTTGTCTTCGTGACATAGATTTTGTCACAGAAGATAAATTTGAATTTTACTGATTGTGATCTCTGGTTTAAGATGCCATAGAAACAAACTAAACTTTTGGGTTTATCATATGTTGAAAAGAATTTGTCACCAGGTGCGGTGGCTAATGCCTGTAATCTCAGCATTTTGGGAGGCTCAGTGGCTAATGCCTGTAATCTCAGCACTTTGAGAGCCTGAGGCGGGCAGATCCACTTGAGGTCAGGAGTTTGAGACCAGCCTGGCCAACATGGTGAAACCCCATCTCTACTAAAAATATAAAAATTAGCTGGGCGTGATGGTACATGCCTATAATCCCAGATACTTGGGAGGTCTGAGGCAGGGGTATCACTTAAACCGGGAGGCAGAGGTTGCAGTGAGCTGAAATCGCACCACTGCATTCAATCCTGGGCAAAAGAGGGAGACTCTCTCTCATAAAAAGAAAAAAGAAAACGTATTTTTCTTTCCTTTTGCTTCTCACTATTGTCAAAGTATTGCAAATTTAATTTGTTACTGCCTATTTATCCATCTGGCATCTTATTCCATTCATTCTCATTGTGTTGAAATGAATGGTCATATTGGGCTGTGCTCTCAGGATTACATATGTGAATGTCTGACTTGCATTAGTAAAACTAATTATTCTGATTCCATATTGATTTGATAATAAACTAAATAAAAACCCTGATATTATTACATTAGGACAGCTGTCTTGCTAGAAACAAGTATAATATTATATCAGAATTGAATTAAAAGTACAAATGTTTTCATGGTCATTACAGTACCACAAAGAAAAACAAACATAAACATTTTAATAATACAAACTATAATTAATGCCCTGTATTTTCACTCTTTATGTCTGATAGAGTAACACACTCTTGAGCATGTTGACCTGTGTGCAAAGACCCATTGCTCTGTTTTTTCCTCAGGTGTTTGATCAATTTATGCATTTTGCCAAAGCATAAAATTTCAGTTACCCAAAGGCCAGAGATTTGATATGCTATGAATAATCATATTGCTGTTCACTATTAGAAGGATTTATATCTTGGAAAGTATCTTATCAATCATCTCATTTCTTCTTTATAAGTTTTTAAGTGTGTCAGAATGTTCATCCTATCATCATTTTATAAGGAGCGAAACAAGCTCTTTAAGCTCTGAAGTAATTGAAATCACAAGCTACAATGAAAGGAACATGACTAGAACTCACCTGCATGACTCCTTTCATTATATCATACTCGCTCTTTGATTAAAAAGAATTTACAACTAAACATATTTGTTGAACAAAAATTTTATTGAAAAACATGCAAAAAATATTACCTATTTCTGCCAGGTACAACAGCATATTTAGCCAGTGTTTAATATATATATATATATATATCTTGTGATTAGAACATTGAAAGAACAGTAAGACTGAAAAGGAAATCTGTGACGTTTACCTAAGACCAAAAGGAATGAGAAACACTGCTCAACTAATAGCATGAAAACTTTGTAGAGTCACCCATCTTTTCATTATAGTGGCCTAATTTCCAACTTTACGCTAAGTGCCGAGTCTCTGTCTCTAGTCCTAATAGCTCCTCTTAAGTCTACATCTATATATAAAGATTCAAATCAAATTTCTTTCTGTGAATGTCACAGAAACCCAGTCTCAATATTTCCATATCTGAAATGATTTTTACACCTTCACCTTCAGAGCCTGAGTTAGTTCTGTGGAGCCCATACCACCTTTGATTCAAGCCAGGAACCTTGGAATCTTCCTGAACAACTTCTACAGTGTCCAATTATACTGGCAATTACTCCCCACATTCAGGAGGTTCTGCTCCCTAAATCATTTTTTTTCTCTATCCTATCTTTCCCAGCTTTGTGACATAATTAAAACACTAATCACTGGATTATTCAAAGTCTCTTAACTGGTTAATCCCTGCTGTGATCAACAACTTTAAAGAAAGAAAATGACAATCTCCAATTGCTGAAGTCTTTGCTCAAAGCACAGACAGAAAACAACAATATGGTGATGTTTGTATTAAACAAATGTTACTGATTCTAGAATACAGGTCAGATGGCAAATAATCAAACTCAAAGGCTGATCCTGGGAGTGGCTGTATCACTACTAAGGCGAAATCCACAACGTTGACTGGTCTCATGGGAACACAGACCTTGGGTTTGGAAAGAGCATAGACCTGGGCATGCGAATGGATATAGGGTAA
>PVKV010017516.1:22111-47583 GCA_004027835.1 Alouatta palliata
TTCAAGCAATTCTCCTGCCTCAGCCTCCCGAGTAGCTGGGACTACAGGCACGTGCCACCATGCCCAGCTAATTTTTGTATTTTTAGTAGAGACGGGGTTTCACCGTGTTGACCAGGATGGTCTCGATCTCTTGACCTCGTGATCCACCCGCCTTGGCCTCCCAAAGTGCTGGGATTACAGGCGTGAGCCACCGCGCCCGACCGGATATAGGGTAATTTTAAGACAACTAGAGGTTCCTCAAACCCTAAAAGTGCCATTTAACCTTGTTTAAAGCTAAAATGGCTCCTAAATGATAGAGAAGTTTCTTGGTTATCTCCGCAAATTCAAGATCCTGTCAGCCTCTTCAGGGTCTCACAGGCCTCTGGGTTTGCCCCTGATGTCCCTACAGTGGTGATGGGGACTGATGAGAGCCACAGTTACCACTGGAGGAGGGCAAGCGGCCTCTGGGAGTCAGCTGCTGGAACAAATATCCAATCACATGTGTACCTGTATCCTATGGATATTGGCTTCCACTCATACAACTTGCTGCTCCCTTCCTGACTACATTTAAATCTTTCTCGGATTTCCGGGAAACATCTGACTGCTTTCCTGTGCCACTTTATACCCAAGAGAAACTCAGTGAGATCCTTTAAGGTCCTTTATGCCCCTTATGCTAGTATATGAATAGGTAAACTTAACACCGCTCCCTGTGCTTCATAGAGAATGTGGAAATAGTAAGACAGTCTCTCAACCAGCAGTCTAGACAACCCAAATACGTGAGATCGAAACAGCCTGATCTCCCATACCTGTTTTGACTCCTTGAGTCTTCAATCTCCAACCGTCTCTGAATGTTCCACACACAGCCTTCCTTTTGGGATCTGGCATGGGACAGGAAGGGCAGAGAAGGGCCTGGGGCTTTTCCTAAGAGATCCACCACAGTCTAGGCCAGTGGTGGCAAATTGTTCTGCAAAGGGTCAGCTGGTAAATACTTTCAACTTTATAGTCTCGTCACAACTACTCGGCTCAACTCGACTCTGCCACTGGAATGTGAATGCAGTCGTAAATCAAAGCATGAAAGTTTTCCAAAGATGCTTTAGTGAAAGAAACAGTCTGCAGGCTGTGTGTGACCCATGGGCTTTGGTTTACTGGCCTGCGGGCTCCTAGAAGGAGTCCCTCTAAAAAAAAGCAGGAAAGCATGTTTTGGGGCATTCTCCCAAATTTTTATACCTTGTGTCTATGTCTCTTTTTAAATTAAAAGTAAAATTTAGGCCAGATGCCATGCCTCACATCTGTAATCCCAACACTCTGGGAGGCTGAGGAGGGAGTAACACTTGGTTCCAGGAGTTCACAAGCAGACTGGGCAACACAGCAAGACCTAGTCTCTACAAAAAGCAAAAGAAAAAAGAAAATTAGCAGAGCATGGTGGTGCACACCTGTAGTCCCAGCTGCTAGGGAGGCTGAGGTGGGAGGATTGCTTGAGCCCAGGAAGTCAGGGCTGCAGTGAGTCATTATTTACGCTAATGTACTCCAGACTAGGGGACAGAGTGAGATACTGTCTCACAAAAAAGCAAAATTTACAAAAAAATAAAATAACAAAAACTAAAAATGTGCGTCTTGCTTCTCTCTGTATTGTCAGCAATCTTCTGTGAGGCTACAGCATATGTTCCCAACTAAAGGCGCCGGGGCAAAGACTACAGGAAAATCCACAGAACCATCCATCAAAAATTTCCCTAATGTGCTATTTTCATCTTAACATTCTTTTCTTCTATTACTTTTCTTGAAAATTTCTTTACGTGTTAAACTCTGCTTTGCATTTAGGACTGTGTATTTTTGGCTGCTCTCCAAGCCCTTGAGGAAAATGCTTGGAGTCAATGTATCCCTTTGATGCAGTGCTGAGTAATGAAGTATTTCCATGTCTAAATAAGAGCCAAACTGCATAATTAAATTATTTCCAGATTGTATTAAATATCTTCATATAGAATAATCGTGACAACTTTGCTTATGTAGTTTTCTCATTGTTTTAGAACATTTTTCTTATAAATGTCTCATTCTCCCTAAAAATAGCCTCATACTAAGTTCAAGCATTTTTGCTCTCGTGTTATTTTCAAAAATTAAAATGTTCTTGAACCCAGAAGTTTAAGGCTGTAGTGAGCTATGATTGTGGTATGCACTCCAGTCTGGGTGACAGAGCAAGACCCTATATCAAAAATAAAATATTTGTCTCATCATTAGTTATTCAGTCTGTGAAACAAATAAAAGGCCATGTTTACTTAAATTATATGCTAATGGTTTTAGAAATAATTACAGACAATACACAAATAATATATATCTGTTATACTTTATTAAAAAATCAATGATTCCTCAAATTATGCCTCTCATGCAATATTAAATATTCATTTTCTATCTGATAATTTTACCTATTATTCAAAACATATTGAAGATTTTTCTCACTGTACTTTTAAACCAAGAAAAATAAAGGGAGTTAATAAGTTTTGATTGTTTCCCAAAACAGTTACACATTTTCTACTGAAGAACTAACTACTGAAAATACAAAATAGGTATATCTCTAACTGCACTTTGAACTTTTTTATATCAGATCATTGTTTTTAACTTACTCTTGATATTTCCAATGACTAGAAGAACTCTTAGAACATAGTCGATAATAATATTGTTGAAAGTAAAAATCATATAAATAATATTGCTCCTTAAGTAATTTTCAAACAAGGTAGAATATATCAAATTAAAATTTTGGAGGTGTTTACAGTTATTAGTAAAGACAAGTTCTAGGTTGTCTTTTATTTTTGTTTTTGTTTTTACATAAAGTGTATCAACAGTAATTTCCAATTTCAGTTTATTTAAAGAGAAGTGACAACTTAAGGGCTTTGTGAAACAATCTAAATACATGTTTTAGTTCTTTACATTTAACAACAAAATTACCAACCTAATTTAGTTAAGTTTTTCTAGATCATTCAGCTTAGTTCCCATAGAATCATGTTTTACACTTACATGGCACTACCACATATAATAATCAAAATTAAAATAATAAGTACAACTGGTAGAAAGAGGCAGGAGAATACAATGGCTGTTAAGAAGCAGGTAATTCATCTTTTGGGAGTAGAGACCTACAAAGTTCTGGAAATAAACTTGTGAATCTTGATAATTCTGTATTTGAAAATGGAAAGCTCCAATTTACTCAAAGTATCAGTTTAAAGGGGACTGGCTAAGCAAAATTTTACTATTCATAAGACTGGCAGTTTGCAACAGGCCTCATGATTAAATCATACTAAATAACTTTTTGGTTTCATGAATAAAAATTGATATGGTCTATGCATATTTGAAATTGGAAATTTTCAAAATGTTTAAGATATGATATTTTTAATGCACTCAAAATCTTGTCAGTCAAAAAGATTGTGTTTATAGCCATGCAAATATTCTGAAAACTAGTTCAATTGTAATTCAAGACTGACTAATTAATTCCAATTCTGCAGATTTTAGAATATGGAAAAAAGAAACATACATTTGACTCTGAAACATCCTACATAAAAAAAATGTAATGTGTGGTTAGTGTGGTGTTAGAATAACTCAGGCTTTGGACTTCTGGGCATAAAATCCATTTCCTCTCACAACAGTTTCTGAAGCTTAAGGGATTCATTATTTTCAGTTGCAAACGCAATCAGAAAAGGATTGTTTTTCTTTCTAATTACACCAAGAATGTGGTTTACCATTGTGAATAAACTGCCTTGAGCTTTCCCCAAATAAGATAAATACAAATGCTCCTCAACTTACAATGATGTCATGTTCCAGTAAAACTACCACAAGTTGAAAAATGTCATCGATCAAAATGCATTTAATACATCCAATCTGCCAAACATCACAGCTAACCCAGCCCAACCTTAAACATGCTCAGAACACTTACATTAGCTTACAGTTGAGAAAATCTTCTACCACAAAACCTATTTTATAATGATGTGTTGACTATTTCATGTAATTTACTGAATACTCTACTGAAAGTGGAAAACAGAAAGGCTGTATGAGTATTTGAATGGTTTCTACTGAATGTGTATCACTTTCACATTATCATAAAGTTAAAAATTTTTAAGTCAAATCATTATAAATCAGGGATTGTCTGTACTGACATGTTAGATTAGTTAGGCTGTTTCACTATCTCTAGTAGTATGCTCCATCCAAATCTCAGCAATACTTCCTAGAATACTCTCTGCTTACAGGACTATAATTGTTCCCTAAAGGAAAACCACCAGCTGTTAAGAAACCACGAGAATTTTTTACATTTTTAAAAATCATTTTCTCAGATGCCTTATTTTCTTCTCTCAATATTAACCTGAAATAAATGCTGCAACATTAAATCCCTTCTTCTGCCTGGATTTTACTGTTATTTTATTTACTTGGCAGATTGATTTTATAAAGCTGCATTCAAACAAAATAATTTGTAAGTCATCAAGTTTGATTAAAATCTGTATTATGATTATGCTGTAACAGCCAAACTAATACACATTATAAGACCTTAACAGTTATTAGTCTGCTGTAGAATGTTTTAAGTCCCTTCAGATGTCACTTCATTGTCAATCTGCCCCATGTGGGAAGTTGTGGTAAGGATTTCTTTCTAGTTCATTGATTGCTTTTGCTCAATTGATCTAAGTGTTTCAGTTTTCTTAATTGGTTTACCTTATTTTGAACATTTGTTGGTAACATCTTAAAGGTACCAAACATATTGGTCTGGTTATTATAATTAAAGAAATGCTATTTTCTATCTTTACTTTCACACATTATGCACAATATGTTTTTCTTCAATCAAGAGCTTTATTGTAATTATGTATCATCCTAATTCTTAAAAGTTATATTGATTGAGATCAGAATTTGAATAACTTTTGAAATGACTGAGCAGTCTATACATTACATTTATTGCAAAATATAAAACAGCTGACGAAATAGTGAGAATTCAAACAATATCCCATTTTATTTTTATAATATCACCTTTCTTAAACATATGTTTTTTTCCTGTATTGTTATGGGATTTCTTCAACTCAGGAGTTGCTTTATAACGAAAAATATTTTAAATCTTACAGATTTTAATAAAATTCAAAATATCTTCAAGCTGGATTGTGAATTCTCAAATAGAAAGTCGTAACATCCTCCTACTGAAATGCATTTAAGTATGTTAAAGTTTGCTGAATATTGATCAGTTGCTTGTGTTCTTTTTCCCTGTCTGGGCCTGGCTTTCAAAATTGCCAGTGAACCACATTTAGGGACAGACTTTGTTGAAGACAGTATTATTGAATAAACCATTCATTTATCCGTGCTAGTACAGATACTCCCAATAACTGAAATTATGGAATAAATAAAGCTGAGGAACTTGCAATAACTGAGAAGATAAATAGAAAAATCCTCTGTTAAAGGATTTATGGGATACTATTAAGTGAATAAATGTTTGCGTTATGTAATTCAGGAGGAAAAAGAGAGGGATAAAATCACAGAAAATATATTTAATAAAATAATAGCTGAAAATTTTACAAGTCTTGGAATAGATATGAACATCTAGATTCAGGAAGCCAAAAGAACTTCAATTCAATTCAACCCAAAAGGAACTCTTTAAGACACTTTTTAATCAACGTGTCAAAGATCAAGAGAGAATTTTAAAAGCTGCAAGGGAAAAAAGTCCAGACACATAAAAGGGAAAAATTCCCTGTTAGATTATGAGAAGATTTCTCAGCAGAAATCTGGTAAGCCTAAAGAGAATGGGATGATATATTCACATTGCTCAAAGACCCCCCAAGAAAGAAAAACTTTCACCAATACTATATCTAGCAAAGTAATCCTTTAGAAATGGAGAAATAAAGAATTACTTGGACAAGAAGAATCTGAGGGAATTCATCACCACTAAGCCGGTCATACGAAAAGTGCTTAAGAGAATGCTACAACTGAAAGTAAAAAAATAAAATAATTACTAAAATAAAAACATGTGCAAGTATAAAACTCACCAGTAGAGGTGAATTTATAAATCAAACTTGGAATACTCCAGTGATGTTTGGTGCTATGCAAATCTTTCAGTTCTGCAGTGTGAAGGTTGAAAGTGAAAATGGTCAAAAATAACAACAGCTAATATTAGCAGCTAATAAAAATCAAATAGGTAAAGATGTAAATTAAGGCAACAAAATATTAATTATGGAGAGTATAGAAAAAGTCTAGAATATTTTTATGTGACTAATATTATTATCAGTTTAAAAAACAAGTCTATTACAGATCTAAGATTCTTTATGTTAGCCTCATGGTAACCACAAAGAAACAAATTACTGCAGACATACAAACAAAAAAGAAAAATGAAACAACACTTTGCCATCGAGGCAAACAACAAGAGTGAAAGAAAGGGATAAAGATCTGTAAAGCACACACATTGACTGGACAGGCTCAAATCCAAAACAACAATATGAAATGGTAGCAGAAATGTGGAGATACAGAAACTAACTCATTGCTTGAGTGAAGGCACAATGCTATAGTTACTCTGAAAGAGTGCAGTAGTTTTTTATAACAGTGAAGATACTCTTAGCACACTATCTAGCAATTGTACTTCCAAGTATATAACCAATTGATTGAAATCTTTGTTCATACAAAAACCTGTAAGTGAAATGTTTTAGCAACGTTATTTTTAATCACCAAAGACAGAAAGCAAAATCAACATGTTCTTTTAGGTAAATGGATTTTTTAAAAACCTGGTACATTCATACAATGAAATATTAATTCAGCAATAAAAAGAAATTAGCCATTAAGTCATAAAAAGACATGGAGGAAGTTTAAGTGCCCATTGCTCAGGTAAATAAAACAATCTGAAGGTTTACATATTGTATGATTTCAAGTATGTCTCATTCTGGAAAAGGCAAAACTGTAGACACTATAGAAAGATGATCTCTTGGAGATTCCAAGAGAAGAATGTTTGGGGAGAGGGGAAGGAAATATGTCCCTTGAACATCACCCCTGAAGCGCATGGCAATAGGAAACTGCACAGGATTGTATGTGGGAGGTGGGTAGGTCAGATACGTGGGGTGGAAAAGCAGGTTGGTAAAGTTTCCTTCTTGGGACTCACTCATGGAGTTAGTGGATACAAATAGTGAAGAAGATTCATACTGCAAATACAGTGTTCTCATCTCAAAACAAACTGTCATTCCAGAAGGAAGAGTGTGTCAGGGCAAGCCCACAACACAATTTCCTACCAGAATATGTCCCTCAACCCCTGAAACAAGGCTTCTCTCAGCCTCCCCACCAGTGATGGATAACAGCTCCTATTCTCAGCTGACCTAATTGAGCCAGCCTGTGAACTCTTCACTCCTTGGGGAGGCCGCCTCCCATCAGACCCCTGAACAAAGTTAGGGAGGAATTCTCCTTCCCATAAAAGGGCCTCTTCTGAGAGGCAGAAACTGTTGCCTCCACCACGACTTCTCTCTTGGATCATTTCAAGCTTGGCCAAATTGGGGAAGTGGGTGGAGGCTGCCCTGCATCCCCCCTCCTCTGCCTAAGTGTGTCTTTGTAACATCAGCTGGCATCACACAAAGGGCAAGAGAAGCAAACACCCAGGACTCTTTTGCTTGTCAGAGATTCCCTGAGTGTCTGTCTTCACCCAAGCCTGCTCTGTATGTCTGTGTTGTGAGGTTTGAGACTCTGGAAAGAAATGGGAAGGTGGGGAGGGCAGGGGCAAGGGAAATGTCGCCACAAGAATGCTTCTCATTCCTCTGTTCTTGTTGGGTCCTGTTTTGGGGAGGGTGGGGGTTGAGGGAAGCTTGACCTTGTGTCTTCGTCGATAAACTCTCATTTACATACAGACACACAAAAAGGAAAGAAAGAGATGATTTCTAAGAGGGAGGGGATGAAGGATGACCATGTGAAGCAGCGGAAATTTTCATAACTGGATAACTATTCTATATAATACTGTAATGGTATATATATGACATTATGATTGTCAAAACTTATAGACCTTTACAGCACAAGAATCAGCCATCATGTATTTAACTGAAAAAAAAACTTTTAGGAAGTCATAGGCTCTCAGGAAGTAATGTAGATTCCAACAAGATAATCAAAGTATATTACAAATTTATGAAACGGTATCCCCAAAGAAGGTGGAGGGAGAGATGCTGACCTAAGTCATTTTATAAATGCATGTATAAAAATGAAGAAGGAACTGTTCATAAGCACTGCATTCTCATTTCAAAAGTTATATCCACCAGGGGTCTGGGTTAATAATTCTGATACTGCTATGCATATATTCTAATATCAAGCAATTAATTAAATAGACAGTAAGTGGTAGAAGCTGGATTTCTCACAGTTGGAGTGAGAATTTACTGATTAGCAATGTGAGGAGACTGGAATGATCCAGGTGGTAAGATATTATGGTTGGAGACATCACTGTAAACTCAAAGTAAGTCTAACATATATACAGATGGTTACATGGAAAAACTTATAAGTATGTGTATATGCTTGGGTTATTATAATCATGTTTCCTTATTATGTCAGTTAAGAGGGCCTTGAAGCTAGAAATTTCTAAGAATAACAAATATACCCAGCAGACCTTAGTTTCCTTCACTTAATATAAGAAACCAGAGTTCATGAAATAAATGACTGATTCTAGAACTTGGGTAGAAAATATAAAAGATGAGCCTGGAGTACCTTGTAGCACCAGAAAGTAAAATTGAAACAAACAAACACTAAAACTCTAAACTCCCACAAAACTGAAACAATTTGAGAAACACACAGACACACACACACACACACACACACACATGCAAAACCACAGTATTGCTATCTGTACCCAAAGCATAAAATAATTATCCCATGATCTATAGTGATACAAATAAATAAATGGTAAATTAATGCCAGAAGAAAAGATGAGCCTCCCTTATAATTAATTCACGTATACATTCCATCTTCAAGGAATAGAAACTTGTAAAGAGCAACAAAAAAGGGTAACTTGACAGTAGTGTTTGTCAGGTTTCTCCCTGAAATCCATAACCCCAGACTAATTCTGTGAAAAAATAAAAAAACCCTAAACAAACTCCACTTGTCAGACATTCTGAAAATACTGGCCAGTTCTCCACAAAACTGCCAAGGACATTAAAAACAAGGAAAATGTGAGAAACTGTCATAGACAAGAGGAGCTTAAGGAGACACAATGACCATATGTATACGAGAAACTAGATGGGATAATGGAACAGAAAAAATGACATTAGGTGAAAACCAAGGCCAAGTGACTAGACTACACACTTTTATTAGAAACTAATGTATTAAATTTGAGTCAACATATATTACCTACATACCACACAAATGTTAGCTGTTAATAATAGGAAAATTGAATGTGGGATATATGATAACTCTATTATATATCAAGTTTTCAGTAAATCAAAAATACATTTTTAAAAATAGGCTTTAAAAATAAAGTCCATTTAAACAAAAATTAAAAAATAAAATACAGTGGCATCCGTTAAATCAGAATAGAACATTATGAAATAATAGATTTTAAGTGAAGTTATTGGCACTATTCTAAGAAGTCAGGTAACAGCAGTGAGTAAAATGAGCAAAATTCCACTTCTCAATGACCTTAAATTTTTAGGGGACAATTGAAAATAAACAATATATTTGAAATATATAGGACATTTGAAGGTTTTTTTTGTTTTTTTTTTTAATAAAGTAAAATAAAGGACAAAAGAGGATAAGTTGTTCTAGGGAATGGGGTTGGGGTTGGATTTTTGAATAGTCAAGTAAAACAACTTTATTCTTTAGACATTATGACCATTTGTTGCACCTAATGAGCTTGGACATACAGAAATGTTTATCAGTAATGTCTAGGACAAAATTGGGAAGCATTCTGGAAATGGAGGTAAATAAGAAAGATAAAAGGATGAGAGCACGATAGAAGTTGATGTCACAGCATGTCCAGGACAACACCAGCAGATATTGGTACTGCAGAAAACAGAATAAGGTGGAAGGGGAGCAACAGTTAAAATTTCAAGGAAAACCTTTCATTTTCTAACTATACACTCTGAATATGGAACTTGAAGGTACTAAACTAAATTTGATGGACCATTTACTAAAACTTATATGACCTTAAATAAAATTGATAGCATCTCTGATCTTACACCATGAAAAAGAAAAGTTCAAGCCTCTAAAATGGAATACGAAGAGTAAATTTAATCTCAAAAAAAAACAAAAGCCAAATCGTCAAATTTCTCAACCCCAAAATATAAACAGTATAAAAATGAAAAGTTTCTGTTACAAGAATAATGAATCTAGCTAAAGTCAAATTATTGAAAATAATTTTCACATATTAAAATATTCAAGCTTTGTAACCAACCAGAACCATTATGCAACCAGATTGTTATGCAAATTCAGATCAATAAATGATAAATCAAATTGAATAAAGAATGGGTTGTTCAAGCAAGAAAAATGTTGATAATAAAAATTGAAATTAAGTTAATATCAGATAAGTATACAGTGGAAAAGTTGACACTAACTTAAATGTAAATAACACGTTCATAAGAATATATTTACATAAGTAAAAAATATAAAAAAGTTATGATGTTTATTGTTAAATTTCATAGTAATAGAAACTAAAAATACTGAAATGAAAACATAGAAAGATCTCCATAAAATTTAGAGGGTGTAGTTTCATTTATCCACCTTTAAAGTTTAAATTACAGAATAAATCTATACACTAATAACTAACTGAAACAGAAGTTAACAAAGCCTTTCTATCTACAATAGCATCAAAAAGAATAAGATAATGAAGAATAAATTTAATCAAGGAAATAAAAGATCTGTGTACTGAAAATTATAAAATACTGATTAAAGTAATTGAAGACAAATAATGGAAAGATATCTCACATTTAATCATGTGTATTAAAATAACCACTATTGTTAAAATGTTCCTTTACTCAAAGCAATCTACAGATTCAATGTTATCTCTATCCAATTACAATGGCATTTTGCATAGATATAATAGAAAAGAATCAACCTTACAATTTATATAGAACCACAAAACTACCTGAATAACCAAAGCAATTCTGAGAAAGTACAAAGGTGGAGCATCCTGATTATAAATTACATCACAAAGCTGTAGTAATTAAAACAATGTGGTACTGGCATAAAAACTAACATATAGACACATGGAATGAAATAGAGCCCAGAAATCAACTCACACATTTAGCCTTAAGTGATCTCTGATGAGTGCACCAGGAATGCACAATTGGGAAGAATAGTCTCATCAGTAAATGATGTTGTGAAAATTGGAATACACGTGCAAAGAAATGAAATTGGACCCTTTCATCAATGCAAAAATCACCCAAAAATGGTTAAAAACTTGAAAGGTTAGACCTGAAACTGTAAAATTCTAGAATAAAACATAGGAGGAAAGTTCCTTGATATTGGTCTTGGCAATAAATTTTTGTAGATGACACTGAAAGCATAGGAAACAAAAACAAAAATAAACAAGTGGAACTGTATCAATTTAAAAAAGTTTCTACATAACAAAGAAAGCAATCAATAAAATAAAAACATAACACTATGGAATGGGAGAAAATATTTGAATATTTGTAAAGTATGTATCTGATGGGGGCTAACTTCCAAAATATAAAAGAAACTCCAGCAACTTAACAGCAAAGCAAACAAACGAACAAAAAACTAAAAATTGTGCAAAGAACCCGAATAGACATGTTTCCAAAGAAGATATATGGATGACCAACAATAATATGAAAAGATGTTCAACCTCACCAAACATTATGCAATGCAAATGAAAACCATAACGAGGTATCACTTCAAATCTGTAAGATGGCTATTATTAAAAATCCGAACTATAACAAGCATTGATGAAGATGTGGAGAAAAGTGAATGCTCATACATTGTTAGTAGGATTATAAATTTGTACAGCCATTAAAGAAGACCGTATGACATTTCCACAACTAAAAATAGAATTCTATATGATCTAGCTGTCTGTATACATATTCAGAGGAAATAAAATCAGTATGTCAAAGAAATAGCTGCAGTCATGTATGTTACAGAGTTATTCACATGCACCAAGATATATAATCAACCTGTGTCTGTTGACAGATGATTGGATAAAGTAAATGTGATCACACACACATACAACTACATATACATATATTATGTATATCTGTGTGTGTATATATACAAACAAAGAAATATTCAGCATTTAAATGAAAAAAAAATCCTGTCCTTTGTGACAACATGAAGCCTGAAAGACATTATGCTAAATGAAATAGATGAGAAACAGAAAGACTAATATTGTATTATTGCGCTTATATTTAGAGTATTGAAAAGCCAAACTGAGAAACAGAATACAGCGGTGATTGCCAGGAACTAGGTGCAGGTGTGGGGATGGGGAGATGTTGGTCAAAGGGCGCAAACTCACAGTTATAAGATGAAAAATTTCTAAAGACAATGTACAGCATAATGACACAGCTGTACATTAAGTCTTTAGAAGTTATTTTCACTCAACATTTAAATTATCCATTTTCTCATGTTCTAAATTTTGGTTTATTAAGTCTATAATAGTATTTTTCTTCCTCTTTTTTTTTTTTTTTAAAGAGAAGTGGTGGCAGGAATTCTTATTATAAGTTATATAATTAGCCTATTTGATCTCCTGAGGCTGGTGTTATAAGACCAATAGCAAACGGAGAGGCCTCTTGTAAGTGGCGCTTCCATGGTGGGAGTTTGTCTCTTGAAAAATGACAGGTCTGCCTCTAGTTAGACCCTTCTCCTGTTCCTACAAATTAACAAAGTTGTTCATAAAACTCTACCTCCAGCCCTGATACCTCAACTAAGTCAAATTCAACTTCATATTTAAATATCTACCATGCTGGTCACATTGGCTCAGGCTGCAATCTCAGCCACTCTGGAGACTGAGGTGGGAGAATTGCTCAAGCCCAGAAATTAGAGACCACCACCCTGGGAAACATAAGGAGACCCCATATCTAAAACATAATAAATACAAAAACAGCAAAGTAAATTTTCTACAAGGCTATTCCATGTCAAACGTGTTTCAACACAAATTTATAACTTTCACCAAATATTTGTGATATCCCTTTCTTTAGTCCTGTATTTCTATTTAGAGGCACCATTCTTAGTGGGGATTCTGGTTAAAAGTGGAGTATTATTGATACATTCGTTAGCCTTACACAATTATCAGTTTTCATTATTTTCTGATCACCATGATTTTTGCATTTCTCATTGCATTTCTTAAGAAGTATTTCAGCAACTAATTCCGGAGAGAATTAGTGGTTAATGTCAACCACCATTAGTGGTTAATGTCATAAACTTTTTAACTCTCTCATAACTTTTTAAACCTAGCTTTCCCTTCAATTTCAAGATTTATATTGCTATGTGACTCTATAAACATCTTATCAACCAAGAATTATATATTTTTATACCAAAAATGATACCTTGCACGGTAGAAAGATGGAAGAACAGAAAGACAGTGTACTGGAATAATTGAATTGAAGTTTATTATTTAAAGTTACATTAAGTTGAAGTTTATTATTGTTACAATTGTTATAGAAAACTGTATGCATCATAAATGCTGAAATTAATTTCATGTATTCCCATCAGCTTCTCAGAACTCTTTCATCACAAGATAGAATGACAGGATGCAACATTTATTCAACTAAATTACTTTTCTAGACATTTTAAAATCATGACTGAATGTTGTTACTTCTCATATTGATAACTTCAATATAAAACTGGAGTTTACAGATACATACAAGTAAGTTGCCCTAAACCATAAAACAAACATCAGACATTCAACAGTTAGATGTTTATCCTGGTTTCAGTGGTTAATGACACTCCTGCAGTGTGTCAGCTACAGCAAATCAACATTCTGTCACACAATGTATAAAGTTTTAAGACAAACAGCTAAAAATCATGCATGGATAAATAAGCAAAACTAGCATATATAGCTCATCATTACAGCAAAGTTTCAATGAAAGAGAAAAGTAGAATGATGGTTACCAGAGGCTGGGAAGAGCAGTAGCGAGGGGAGAGAAGAAAAGGTTGTTTAATGGGTCCAAAATACAGTTAGCTAGAAGTAATAAGATCTGGTGTTCAGTAACAGAATAGAGTGACTATTCTTAACAGTAAGTTGCTGCATATTTCAAGGTAACTAAAATAGTGGAATTGCGATGTTCCTAATAGAAAGAAATGATAAATGCTTGAGGTGATTTATGTCTCAATTGCCCTGATTTGATCACTCTACACTGTATGCTTGTATCAAAATATCACATGTTCCCCATAAATATGTACCTCTATTATGTATTCATACTAATTAAAATTTTAAAAAATAATGAAGGAAGAATCTTGGAAAAAATACGGAAGACCAGAATATTCAATTTGAAAAGCACAACAATTAAACTTTGTAAATGAAGCAATTTCACAGGAAATCAAGAAGTTAATATTTCAGTTTTTGAACTCTTCACATTTTATTCTATTTGAATGCAGTACAAGTACATCTTAGGTCAATAACAGAAGGACATATATCCAAACACCTACAGAATACAGGAATTTGAGAAATACTGGCCTTTAATTTCTAAACTATAGCTTAGAGCAACTCTAAAGAAAATAAAATATAATCTACATGTGTATTTTGAATTTTTTAAATTTTTCTATAACTAGTAAAAAGATTGGATTCAATTTAAAATGTATATTAAATTTAATTCAATATATAAATTATTCAACATTTAATTAATAAGATATATTAATAATGAAATATTTTATATTATTTTTTCACATTGTTTTAAAAATCTATCAGCCTGAGGAACATACTGAAAACTCATCTCTACAAAAGAATTTTAAAAATTACCTGGACACCTGGACATGGTGGCACTTACCTGTAATCCAAGCTATTCAGGAGGCTGATGTAAGAGAATCACTTGAGCGTAGAGTTTAAGGTTACTGTGAGCTATGATCACGCCATTGCAGCCTGGGAGACAGAATGAGACTCTGTATCTAATAAAAATTTAAAAATAAAAATAAAATGCTTATTGCACATTTTAATATTTAACACTTGCTTGAAGACTTGATCTGTATGTAAATTTTATAAATGCATAGTCAAAATTTATTGATTCATATACCCAATTTGCTGCAAACATAATTAAAAGTTTCCCAAGGACTTAAAGTGCCAGGTTTTTAAAATTTCAATTTAAGTAAAATAAAATGAAAATGTAAGGTCCTCTGCTGCCCTAGCCACAGTTACTGCTATTGAACAGCATAAGTTCAGAGTGTGTAAACAATAGCTATAAAAAGGTTCATCATACATTCTCATACAAACATTCAAATAATGTTATCTGCCAAAAATTTTTATTTTAAAATAATATGGTAGGTGGGTAAGAAATGACATTAATCACGGATTTTGATTGTTACTTAATTTGGTTTGATATATTTGTGAGTACTTAAAGATAATTAAATGCCGATATATAGTTTTCTGTAGAAGCTGTTTAGTATCAAACAATTTGCAAAACCTAAACTCCCAACATTGAATTTCTCAATATAGCACTGTATATTCTTAAAATTTTGTTTACATTTTATGGGAATACACTGTATACACATTGTTACTGTTTGATAAAACTTAATTTAAGTGACATTTTGTTCAATAGAAATCCTATGGAGTAAAGAATCTTTATTGAGTTTATAGAACAAAATTAAAATTATAGGTTATGTGAACATCTCAGTTTTGAGACACAGAGGCAATGTATTGGTATTAAAGTAGAAGTTCTATCTTATTAATTGAGGATAACATTGTACCATGGGCATCTTTTATTCTTAGTTTCATGCAACGTTTGAAGAATATAGCTTCAAGGAAACATTTGGACCTAGCAATTTGAGAGGCTAAAGTGATTAATTGCTTGAGGCCAGGAGCTTGAGACCAGCCTGGGCAACATAGCAAAACCCCGTCTCTGGGGTTTTGTCTAAAAACACAAAAATTAGCCATGCATGCAGGCATGCTCCTGTAATCCCAGCTGCTTGAGAGGCTGAAGTGGGAGGATGGCTTGAGCCTAGGAGGCAGAAGTTGCAGTGAGCTGAGATCACACCATTGCTCTTCATCTTGGGAGACTGAATGAGACCTTGTCTCAAAAAAATGAAAGAAGGAAGGAAGGAAAGAAGGAAAGAAAGAAAGAAAAAAGAAGAAAGAAAGAAAGAGGAAAGAACAAAAGAAGAAAGAAAGAAAGAAAGAAAGAAAGAAAGAAAGAAAGAGAAAGAAAGAAGAACAAAAGAAAGAAGGAAGGAAGGAGGGAGGGAAGGAAGGAAGGAAAGGAAAGAAGGAAGGAAGGAGGGAGAGACAAAGAGAGAAAGAAAGAAATACATTTGGAAATTTTGTAGAGTAGAAGTGTATACTAAAGTATTGCTTCTGGAAATATTCGACTTTTGGGTTAAAGCAAAAAAAAAGCAAAACCACTTGCTAAAAATGTATAAGAAACGCTAGTTAGATTTTTAATTCTGTGAATATATGACTAAGCTCATTTAAGAAAGGGTAAATATCTAGAGACCAAAATCAAAGAGGAAGCTGAAAGTCTGTAAGGTACTTGATAAGGTTTGGGTTTGTGTCTCCACCCAAATCTCATGTGGAATTGTAATCCCCAGTGTTGGAGGAGGGGTCTGGTGGGAGGTGATTGGATCATGGGGGCAGAATTTCCCTTGGCTATTCTCATAATGATGAATGAGTGCTCATGAGATCTAGTCCTTTAAAAGTGTGTGGCACCTCCGCTGTCACCCTTTTCCTCCTTCTCCAGCCTAGTAAGAAGTGCCTTCATCCACTTCACCTTTTGCCGTGATTGTAAGTTTCCTGAGTCCTCTCCAGCTATGCTTCTTGTGTAGCCTGCAGAACTGTGAGTCAATTAAACCTCTTTTCTTTATAAATTCTGCAAAGTCTTTTTTTTTTTTTTAATTGTACTTTAGGTTCTGGGGTACATGTGGAAACTCTCTGGAAAGCCTTTTTTTTTTTAATTGTACTTTAGGTTCTGGGGTACATGTGGAAACTCTCTGGAAAGCCTTTTTTTTTATTGTACTTTAGGTTCTAGGGTACATGTGGAAACTCTCTGGAAAGCCTTTTTTTTTAATTGTACTTTAGGTTCTAGGGTACATGTGCAGATCATGCAGCATTGTTGCATAGGTACATACATGGCAAGGTGGTTTGCTGCCTCCATCCCCCAATCACCTACATCTGGTATTTCTTCCCTCATTATCCCTCCCCATTATCCTTCCCTACCCTCCCCATGGAATAATACATAGCCATAAAAATTGATGAGTTTATGTCCTTCATAGGGACATGTATAAACTGGAAACCATCATTCTCAGCAAACTGACATAAGAACAGAAAACCAAACACCGTATGTTCTCACTCATAGGCAGTTGTTGAACAATTGGAAATTCTTTACAGCAATGTGAGACTTTGCCAAAAACTGTGGCTGCTGTGTGGGACTTTAGCAGGCTTGGTTACCCTCTTGGTGGTTTGCAATTGGTCCACACATCCTTTAAATCTCTTTTCAAAATGTGAGGCCTCCTTTCCCCAAAAGATAGCTTATTGTCCTGTTTAACTTCTTCTTATCAGTTACCACCATCTCAAATTATCTATATTATCTGTTTATTTACAGTAAAATACACATTATTTGAGGCAGAAACTTTGTCTTATTTATCACTGGATCCTATTACAGAGAAATGCTTTCTGAAATGAATTAATGTAGCCACGTGCTTATAAACACATTTTTATGCATCTGCATAGGTAATAAAACATTAAAGTTTTATCTTACAATTAAATATATATCTTTAAATAAATTATATATTTTAGTATATTATATGTATATAAACTGTCAATGAACTATATTATAGATAATGCTGCATTTTGATACTACTGGTGTTAATTTGAAAAATGAATGCAAAATACTATTATAAAGATTAGAGTTCACTAGGAAAAGTAAAAATAAATGTGAATAACATGAACAATACCTTTGCCTGTTTTATATATTGTTTTGCCTACCAAACCCCATTAATTTAATTAACACAACTATCTAAATAATACTGTGACATATTTTATCAGGCAGTAAAGCATCTGGGAAATAGCATTGCATAGATTTGACTCAATGCATTGTCTATAGACTCTATAGAACAAGGCAATAATTATATCTTATAATTTCACTTTTCTTCCAAATTTTACCGTTATTGTGCCAAGTTCTTTTATATTTTCTATATAATGAGTTTGCTGTGACAAGCCCCTTTGAGACTTAGGCTATAATGCATTTACTGGCTGCACCATGAAACTTATTTTACTTTCACAGCACTTTTTCTTATTAAAGTGCACATTTGTCTATGGATCCTGCTGGGTGCTATGATTTATGAATATGATTCTGACAGATGACTGTATAGTATTTATATCTGAAAGTGAATTAGCCATTAGAATAATTATAATGTTAGCATAATTGCAACTTAGATCTATTTAATAACATTCCACTTTGAAAATAACTGTTTGAGCTTCACCTCAAAGTGGCTATCTCAGCAAGGAGTCTTTAGCAAATCATAGCATACATTACTTTGTTAACTTGGTGTCACTCTTAGAAGGCTTTCCAAACCCGCCAAATTTTTCATGTTACAAGATTTTGCTACAGGACTTGTCTGTACTCCACCGTACGCTACAAGCAAGGCAAAGGCATCCCTACAGCATCGAATGCGGGACCTCCACGTTCCATGCCTCTAAGGCATCATTTTGAAAGCATGCCCTTCTCCTTCAATAAAGAAAAGCATAGAGATATCGGTAGGAATGGCAGCTCAGGAGCTCTGGATTAGAACCTTTCTAGAACTACAAAATGATGTCAAGATGACTAGAACATAAAGACTATTTATATTGCAGATAATCTCCAAAATCAAAAGAAAAAAATACTTGGGCAATTCTCCTCTATTTATCATAAGATAATACAGAGTTAGTGAAAGACAACAGAGAAGTCATCATATGTTAACAAAGGAAATTGGAAGCGAACAAAAAATGCTACTTTTAAAATAAGTGCCTCGTTTTGTGAAGAAAAGACTGTATTTAAAACAATTGTTTTCATTCAAAAGATATACTAGAAATTGAATTATTATAACTCACTTTTTTCTTTTTTTATAATCTTCAAAATCTACTTATTCACCTAATTTAGTATCACTAATAATTTTCCAGGATTATTATTGGAAAGAAAACACTAGATAATATGGCTTCATGAGAGAGAATGGTTTTAAAAATTATCATCAAAAGAATTACAAAGTCAGGTAGACAGTAAGTAGCAACAACTTTAAACTGCTCTGTAGAATATATCCATAAAAACAAAATTGTTCTTTAAATGTAAAAGTTTGTGGTCTAAGAGATAATAAATGTAATATAAATTAAAATGAATAAATTTGAATAACTTTCTGCTTTTGAATTTCCTTAACGAAAGAAACAAATATGCTTACTTAAATCAGAAATATAATTAATTAACCTTCAAATATATTTTCTGAGTATATGTATGCCTGATATTTGGAGAACTTTTCACTAATATGATAATGCTAACTTTCATAAAATCCCTACTTTTAAAAAATTTATGTAAATTGATGTGGAACGAGTGCAACTTTGTTGCATATGAGGTGGTCAAGTCAGGAGTTTAGGATATTTCTCATCTGAATAACGTTCATTATGTTTATTAAGTAATTTCTTCTCATCCACCTCCCCTCACTTCTGCCCTTCCAAGTCTCTGAGATCCATCATCACACTCTCTATATCCAGTTGTACTTGTTTCTTTACACCTTCTTATGAATGAGAACATGTGATACTTGTATTTCTGTAACTTTCATGGTTGCTTTTAATTTTCAGTTTCTCTTCTTCTATTGTTTTCTTCTAAGAAGTATATGCTCTGCCACTAGATGGTGATATAAAGTTAAGACAACTTTATTGTCCCTGTAAAGACAAAAACTAAAAAAGTATATAGCCAACAAAGTTAGTTTTAAATGAAAAACTGCATTAATTTAATTTAACTTGCATTAATCTCTCCAAATCTTAACTGATAATTAAGACAAACTCAGATTGTATATGAATTATGTGTTTATTTGTGACTTAGAATGGATTATAGAAATTATATTTTGGAACATTAGTTTGTCTATAAAAATTATATGTATTTATAGTATAGTTGAACTATCCATACCAACATACTGATACTTAAGCGTGCATAATATTACAAAAGGTGATTCTTCAGCATGAACCAGTTGTAATTACATAGAGAAATAGATGAAGTTTCAACCAGAACAGCAGAGCGGCCTCACAGGTAGATTCTGGTCAAAAACACCTCTTGACAGTCTCTACTCTTTTCTAAGAACAAATGCAGTCCAGGAGTGATGTTACAATATCCTTAGTTCTCTTCATGCCCACCCTAGGAGATTAGAATACAGTATCAGGCAATAGAAACGAGTAGTAGAAAGACACATAGCTATATAATTATTAAAAAATGTGTAAATCAAAAATATTCAATTTGTGCAAATATTATTTAAGACACATGCTAGACCATAAACATATTTTTCAGAAAAGACAAAAAATTAACATTCTTAACTTATAAATAGTTCCCACAAATAGACAAGGGAAAAAAAAAACTAAAGTAAAAACTGAATAAAGGACATAAAGAGGCAATTTACTAAATTCACAGTTGTCTATTAAACACATAAAATTATGTTGGTACTCACTAGTTACTAGAAACATGGAAAACTAAAAATGCTCTTGTTTTTCCTGACAGATTGATAATATACAATGTTGACAAAAATACTGAGAACAAATATTGAAAAAGATTTTTGGCAGAGCAATTTGATAGTATTTATTAAAATTTGCTCAGTAATCACACATTTGCATGAGTGATCCTACAGGAATCTTAACTTAGGTGTACACACGGATACACGAAAGGGTATTTATGCAGCATTTTGCTAATGGTGTAACATAGACTCCAAAGAATATTCATCAGTATAAGAATAAAGCGTAGGTAAGACACTTTGCTGAAACTAAATAGAAGGTTGATTAATGAAATAGCATCAAGTGACAATCTCCAAAATGCATTAAATGAAGAATTACAGTGAGTTTTAGAAACATATCTATGATATAATCATATTTATGTAAACAAAAAATACGTATCTCAATCATATTTTTGAATTTACCAATTGTAAGCATAAAAGAGTAAAGGAGCTGGAGGCATGCACGCTGTTTCCAATAGAAGAAAAAGAAGGAGGTGGGACAGTGACACTCAAGAGGGACTTTTATTATTTACTCTTAAGAATTTTATATGGTTGAAATGATTATATGGTTGTAGAATTTTTTCCTTCATTCATACTTATTTTTTTGATTATCAAAAAGCGAACTTTTAACTTGTTATAGAATATGACCAACAGATCCACATTCAACAAATATGCAATTGTACAAGAACTGGGAGATGATAGTTGTATTTTCATACATTTATAATTAAAGTCTATTTTTTATAGAACATTAGTAAAATTTCTTAAAAGTTACACAATAACAGTCGACAAAAATTCTGGTCTGCCTGGTTGACTAAGATGTCATCTTGGTGCTTTATAAACTACTATAATCAGAACTATTTTATGGATTATGATATTCTGAAATATAAACAAAGTTAAATTGTGTAGGTTACGGTCATTTTAGTACTAAGGTATATTTATTTTTTCTAAGTTTTTAAAATGTTGACTAGGAATAAGTTTCTGTGATCAAAAAAATTGTCCAAAGATCAATGGCAATGATGTCTGTATTACTAAATTGGTTATCAGATTCCTGCAACTTTTGCCGTCTGTATTGCAAGAATCTGATAACAATTTTAGTAATACAGACATCATTGCCATTAGTTTGAAACCCTTTGTCTCTTTTGCCTTAGGAAGATTGCTTTACAATTGTGCAAATCATTAAAATATAACATCAGAACATTTACACTTTTTGTTCTTTTCATTTATTTATTCAGATAATTCAATTTATTCAAAAATATTATTTTTCTGGTCACCCTGCTAGATGCTTGTCATGTAATCAGGACAATAAGGCAAAATGCCTGTTTATATAGATTATCTTTTTGCTTGTGTTCCACTCGTATGCTCACTCTTTCTTGCTAGAAGCAGGAACAACAGTAAAACAGATAAAGTTCTTGACTTTGTTATAATAATAACAATAACATAATTTTATGTGAGAATTAGATGATTTTACATAAATGAAACTTTTAATTCATTAGAAAAGGGAGTGTTGATAATGTTGTGATAATTATTTATTGTATTTACTTGGTATCTTATATTTCTAAAT
The DNA here is from genome assembly GCA_004027835.1 of Alouatta palliata. Lineage (NCBI taxonomy): Eukaryota > Metazoa > Chordata > Mammalia > Primates > Atelidae > Alouatta > Alouatta palliata. The sequence goes on from PVKV010017516.1 coordinate 44,430, forward strand.
ATAGTTTTCTTTGGCTTGTTTGTAACTTAAAATAATTTGATTCATATTAAAATTATTTTTCAGTGGCTTTATTTGTTGAATCAAAATTTTAATGAGAAAATGCCAATACATGTAGACATAAGTCATTCATTTTCACTGCAGTGTTACAATTTTACAAACATATAATATTGATTATATTCATTCTACTATTAGCAGTTTTTATTGTTACTTGTTTTCATTGTCAGATTTTTTGACATTTGGTGTGTTTGGGAACGCTCTCCTACCTGTTTCCTGGGGGCATGTTTACAATTATTCATGAAATAATGGAATGGTTGGCTTACAGGACTCATTCCTCTTCAGCCTTGCTAGATAATGGCAAATTGTTTTCAGGTTATGTGTAGGATGTAGATTCAGAGCAGCCATATATAAAGAGTTGTGATTGCTGCACTTAATAATTCAAAAACGCTAGTAATTGTCAATCTGGTGAGCATGATTATTATCTCATGTGGTTTTAATTTGTATTTCCCTAATTAATAATGAAATAGTGCATCTTTTCATATGATTACTGGCCACTTTTGTTTCTTTTCCTCTCTAAAATTCAAGTGTTTGATGTGATATGTGTGTGTGTGTGGTTAAAGACTCACTGGAATATGTATCTATCCAAAAGAAGAGTAAATATTTGTCAGTTTTATGGGAAGAAAATATCTTTTGTAAATGTGTGACTTTTATTTCCATTTGATTTATGGTCTACATTAAGGAGCAGAATTTCTTAACATTAATATTCTCAAACGTATCCTTCTTTTCTTCTGTGGTTTATGCTTCTTGAGCTGGCATGTATTAGAAATGCTTTCCTATCCAAAGGAATAAGGGTATTCTTTCATATTATTTTAAAAATATTTTATTATGTTTTTGACATTTACAATTAGATCTTCAATAAAGCTGAAGATATATTTCCTTGTGATTTAAGATAGAAGTCCATAGAATGTATTAATGTGAACCATTTTATTAAACGTCGATGCTTTCCTTCCTTGCTAGGCAGCATCATATATTTTAAATCGCATTTTCAAATGTGAGTGGTATTTTGGTGAGTCCATTTTTCCCTTCCATTACTGAATCTTCCCTTTCTACACCAAATATGCCCTGTCCTAATTACTGGAGCTTTATATAAATAATAATAAATAATGAACAAAGTAGTTTTATGTAGCTATATTTGTTTCCTACAGCTGCTATAAAAATGTACCACAGTCTGGGTGACTTAAACACCAGAAATTAATTTTCTCACACTTTTGAAGGCTAGAAATCCAAGATCAAGGTGTCCAGGGGTTTGGTTTCTTCTGAGATTTCTCTTATTGGCTTATTGATGACCATCTTCTCTCTGTGTCTTCACCTGGTCTTTATTCTGTACATTTCTATATCCTAATCTCTTGTTATAATGACAACAGTCATACTGTATTAGTCCCACCTCATGACTTCATTGTACCTTAATTACTACTTTAAGGACACAGTCTCCAATACAGTCACATCCTGAGGTTCTGGATTTAGGACTTCAACCAATGAGTATTAAAAGGACACAATTCATCTCCTGACCATAGCCCCATGAAAATGAAACCTTGTATTCTTTCCCATTCATATGTATTTCATTTCCCTTTCTTAATTCCAACCCCATTCCATGGTCACCATTATTCTGACTTCTAAAACAATTTTATTTGCATGTTCTTTTGCCTGTAATATTTTGTAGCTACTTTTGCTCATCACAATATATTTGAGAGTCAGTCATGTTATACGGGTCAATAATTTATTCTTTTTATTGCTGTATGGTAGGTATTCCGTTCTCTATGTATACTAATGACCATTTGGGCTGCTGGTCAATTCTTCTGATGAATATTTGGGTTATTTCTACTTTTAAGCTAGATGAAGTTGCTATGAACATTTTCATACTGATTTCTGCTAAGAAATAAATTGTGTCCCCATAAAGTTTATAGATTTAAGCCCTCAATGTGAGTATTTGAAGACAGGTTCTATCCAGAGGTAATTACAGTTAAATCAGGTCATAAGGGTGGGGCCCTGGCCTGATAGGATTGGTGTCTTAGAGCATTTTATGTTGCTATAATTCCTGAGAGTAAGTAATTTTTAAAGAACAGAAATATATTTATCACAGCCCTAAAGACTAGGACGTTAATATCAAGGAACCAGCATCTAGTGAGGGTTTTCTTGCTGATTTCTCACCTGGTAGCAGGTGGAAGTGGCAAAAGGGGATGAACATAGGGTCCCCACATGGCAGAAGAACATAAAAGAGGGAACTCACCCCCACAAGCCATTTTACAAAGGCATTTATCTATTCATGAGGACAGCGACTTTATCACCCAAACACCTCCCATAGAATCCCACCACCTAACACTATTGCATCGTGGATTAAGTTTCCAACATGTGAAATTGGGGGTCACAGTAATACCATAGCAACTAGTGTCCTCATAAGAAGAGAAACAGGAGAATGAGTGTGCTCACTGTTTCATTCTGTGTGTGTGTGTGTGTGTTTGTGTGTGTGTGTGTGTTTCTCTTTCTGTCTCTCTCTCTCTCTCTCTTTCTCTCTGCCATGCACAGGTACAGTAAGAAAGCAGCTATCTATAAGCTAGGATGAGAACCCTCACCAAAGTTTGAATTAGCTGACACGTTGATTTTGAACAACCTAATACTCAGAACTGTGAGTAATAAATTTCTATTGTTTAAGCAATTAATCTGTGTGATTTTGTTAATACTATGCCAGTCAGACAGACTATACAGTCTTTGTGGACATACAGAATAATTAATTTTTTGTATAGACCTACAAGTAGATTTGTTGTATCATAGTTTTGTATTTAGCTTTATTTAAAGGCTTCTTTTTAAGATGCCAAGCACATTTCCAACATTACTACATTTCACACATCCAGTAGCAATATATGAGAGTTCAAGTTGTTCCATACTATGCAAAATTGGTGCCTTTTTTTTTTATATACTTTTTATTGCATTTTAGGTTTGGGGGTACATGTGAAGAACATGCAAGATTGTTACATAGGAACACACATGGCAGTGTGATTTGCTGCCTTCCTCCCCATCACCTATATCTGGTATTTCTCCCCATGCTATCCCTCCCCAACTCCCCACCCCCTGCTGTCCCTCCCCTTTTTCCCCCCAACAG
>PVKV010017517.1:0-10003 GCA_004027835.1 Alouatta palliata
TTCTTGTGTCAGTTTGCTGAGAATGATGGTTTCCAGGTTCATCCATGTCCCTACAAAGGATGTGAACTCATTGTTTTTGATGGCTGCATAATATTCCATGGTGTATATGTGCCACATTTTCCCTGTCCAGTCTATCATCGATGGGCATTTGGGTTGGTTCCAGGTCTTTGCTATTGTAAACTGTGCTGCAATGAACATTCGTGTGCATGTGTCCTTAGAGTAGAATGATTTATAATCCTTTGGGTATATACCCAGTAATGGGATTGCTGGATCAAATGGAATTTCTATTTCTAGGTCCTTGAGGAATCGCCACACTGTCTTCCACAATGGCTGAACTAATTTATACTCCCACCAACAGTGTAAGAGTGTTCCTATTTCTCCATATCTTCTCCAGCATCTGTTGTCTCCAGATTTTTTAATGATCGCCATTCTAACTGGCGTGAGGTGGTATCTCAAGTAGTTTTGATTTGCATTTCTCTAATGACCAGTGATGATGAGCATTTTTTCATGTTTGTTGGCCTCATATATCAGCATTTCCACTAATATTCATTGAATGAAATTTCATGTGATTAGAACCCAAAAAGGTGGTATGACAGCATCAATAATGTACAGAAATCTTGAATTAGTCATCTTCCTTCCTTCCTTCCTTCCTTCCTTCCTTCCTTCCTTCCTTTTATAACACTCTGAGAAATCCAAGCCCTGATATTTATTATAACTGACTTCCTTCTAACTGTTCTGGGTGCTTCCTTCAGGTAAGATTCATGACACCAAAAAAAAAAAAAAAAAATCACATAAGCTGAAAGCAAAATGTACTTGCCAGATTGCAAGTTTTATATACAACAGAGTAAAACATGATTTAATTAGAAACAAAAAATCTATTTCCTGGGACTGCAGTCAAGTAAAGTTTTGAATTTAGGGGGCCAGATGGTTGTCTAAAATAGCATATATTTTAGAATCTTTGGTAATAGCAAAGTAGACTTAAATCAACTTGTTGAGAGGTTCACTTTATTCAGGTCAACCAACCGTTGCTACATCCAAGCTCATTGAAATTCAGTGAAATTAAAAAAACAACAAAAAAGCCTTAATTCTTATATTCCAGATTTCTACTGAGATAAAGCATACAACTTATTTCCTATTCCCTGTTTAAAGATTGGATAACGTCATAGAAATTTTCTCAATATTTTACAAAAAAAAAGAGAAATCTAAATACAGATATTTCAAATAAATATAAACTGAAAGAGATAATTGACAGCTAGATCAAATTTAATGAAAATCATAATACTTACATATTACACAAATACATTATTACTTTTAACATTCATATTAATTCAGGATTTGAAATGTGATTTATAAGTAAAATTGGAGAAAATCACATTTGATTAGAAAGAACTGAGAATTTAACTTCAAGGTCATTTGGAAAATATACTAAATTTATTTAACTATTTATCATTAAAACCCACTAAAATGTAAATATTAGCAATTTCCTTCACTTTCCTAATAATGCATTTACTTGTATGGCATTTGAAATATGACTAAATGATTACTAATACCCTTTATCATTTTAATATTAGTTAACTCTATCATTTACCTCAACAATAGAAAAGAATAAACTTCATTTATTTTTATTCATTTATTCAGCAAATAAATATCAAGCAGTTAAATGCAAAAGAAACTTTTTGATATGAGTATGCTTAGGGAATAAATATATCAAGTTCTTGTTCTCATGGTACTTTCATTTGTTTGTGGATAGAAAGGCAGAAAATAAATATGTAAGTAGTAATGTGTTTAAAAAAACAGTGCAATGGACTAGAGAGCATAGGAGAATGCTTCTATTTTTGAATACAGCAAAACAAAGTGTGTGCAAGAGCAAAAGAGAGTTGAAGTGGAGGAAACAATTTTGTTTTTTTGCACTTTAGGTTCTGGGGTACTTGTGCAGATCATGCAGGATTGTTGCATAGGTAAATACACGGCAAGGTGGTTTGCTGCCTCCATCCCCCTGTCATCTATATCTGGCATTTCTCCCCATGTTATCTCTCCCCAACCTCTCGACCCCCTGCTGTCCCTCCCTTAGTTCCCCCAACAGATCCCAATGTGTGATGCTTCCCTCCCTGTGTCCATGTGTTCTCATGGTTCAACACCCATCTATGAGTGAGAACATGCTGTGTTTAATTTTCTATTCTTGTGTCAGTTGGCTGAGAAAGATGGTTTCCAGATTCATCCACGTCCCTACAAAGGACACAAACTCATGGTTTTTGATGGCTGCATAGTATTCCATGGTGTATATGTGCCACATTTTCCTTGTCCAGTCTATCATCGATGGACATTTGGGTTGGTTCCAGGTCTTTGCTATTGTAAACAATGCCACAATGAACATACATGTGCATGTGTCTTTATAATAGAATGATTTATAATCCTTTGAGTATCTACCCAGATATGGGATTGCTTGGTCAAATGGAATTTCTATTTCTTGGTCCTTGAGGAATTGCTACACTGCCTTCCACAATGGTTGAACTAATTTACACTCCCACCAACAGTGTAAAAGTGTTCCTATTTCTCCACATCCACTCATCCACTCCACTCCAGCATCTGTTGTCTCCAGACTTTTTCATGATCACCATTCTAACTGGCATGAGGTGATGTCTCAATGTGGTTTTGATTTGCATTTCTCTAATAATCAGTGATGATGAGCATTTTTTCATAAGTTTGTTGGCCTCATATATGTCTCCTTTTGAAAAGTGTCTGTTCATATCCTTCACACACTTTTGGATGGGTTTGTTTGTTTTTTCTTGTAAACCTGTTTTAGTTCTTTGTAGATTCTGGATATTAGCCCTTTGTCAGATGGGTAGATTGTAAAACTTTTTTCTGATTCTATTGGTTGCTGGTACACTCTAATGATTGTTTCTTTTGCTGTACAGAAGTTCTGGAGTTTCATTAGGTCCCATTTGTCTATTTTGGCTTTTGTTGCATTTTTTTATTGTACTTTAGGTTTTGGGGGACATGTGCAGATCATGCAGGGTTGTTGCATAGGTACATACATGGCAATGTGGTTTGCTGCTTTCAACCCCTCGTCACCTATATCTGGCATTTTTTTCCTTGTTATACCTCCCCAAATTCCCCACACCCCACTGTCCCTTCCCTAGCCCCCCACCAAAGACTCCAGTGTGAGATGCACTTTTTACTAACTTTAGCCACTTTTCTATTGAATGTGAAAAGAAAGTGACATTTGTACATATTCCTGGGTAAAAGACAAAAGGAAAGATATAAACATACTATTTTTAATTTTTAATTTAAAAAATAAAATAAAAATAAAAGTGGATAAAATAAAATACAAACGGAGAAATGTATCTGTACATTCATCCCCATGTTACGCCAACTATAACAGATATTCTTTATCTGTTTGAAAAATTAATGTTATTGATTAATCTTGATTACTCTTCTTGCATTTTCAAAATTAACTCACATATCTGCATCACATCAGCATTAAAAAAGAGATTTTACTTTAAATATTTTAGTGTGTATTAGTTTTTCTTTTGATTATGTACATTTTATAAAAATAATCTTTTTAAAAGTCAGAATCCTTATAGATTCATGAATATAACTTGCTACAAAGATAATTGGGAGTTTTGTTCTCTAAAGTAACCTAAAAATAAAGAGATTATATACTGGTATCCTAGATATCATTCTGTCTGAGAATCTTACATGCTTTTTGGTCAGCTAACTACATTTTTGCCATTTATTTTTATTATTTATAAAATTGAAATACAAATAAGTTTAATAGCAGTATGGGATACTACATCATATTTAATAAGTATTTAGGAATAAAAAATTCTTTGGCAAACATCAGATTTTTTAAATGAAGAATTTTTAGTAATTTAAAAATTATATTCCTTAGAATAGTAGTATGTGTTTCTGTGTCTTTCTCCCTTTGTTTAATGAGGTTAAATGTATCAAATGATTTCACAGGCCTCACTTTTTTAAAAATTTCAAGGAACTAGCACAGAGATTTGTAGTTTTACTCAATATTCATTTTTTCTCTTTTCATTAGAGAGGGAAGAACAAATTATGCTGTGTTTGGTTCTACCTAGCTAGGAAAACGTTTTTCAGTCCCTCTTGCAGGAAAGACTTAATGTGCAGTTTAGTGCTACTCAGTGAGATGTGAGGGAAAATGATAGTAAAATTTCTCAATTACATACTTCAGGAGAAGCTTTTTTCTCCTCCTCCATCATAATCACTAGTATGAGAAGGTGCTAATGGACCAGCCTTGGCCTTGCAGATGAAGATGATGAAGCAAGAAGGTAAAAGGAGACTGTGTACCTGTGTAACCTCTATTAGTTCAGGTGCCCTATTCTGTGGGCCACCAATCAGCTTAAACTTTTATATAATTGAGAAAATGAGGGTTTTCTCTTATTTAAGGCACTGTTGTTTGTTGTTTACTATGGCAACCAAATAAATAGCCTAGCTAATCAAGAATGTACACTTTTAAAATATTCAAATATGAGACCTGTAGATGTTGCAACATTGTAATTGTTATATCGCCATTATTGAAGAATACAGTTTGTTAAAAATAAATGTTTCTTCACTAAAGTAGATTATATAATAGTATAGTAATGCCTCCCTTTACATAACTCGGTGTTCAGGTGCTTTAAAACTTATTTTTTCTTTTTCTTCAATACCTGCAGACATGTTCTTGTAAATACAATCTACCCTTTTTTTCTTGGTAATGTAGCAGAAATATAAAGATTATTTCCAAAACATTCTTCCTCCTTCCCAGTCCAAACACAAGTCACTCTCTTCAGTCACCCTCTACCACATGGCTGCATTCACCATCATGTATGGTCGCCACAAATTAAATTCAAAGTCTCAGGAAAGCTAGCATTTCAGATCTTTTATCCTGAGCTCTCTTTCTGAGATCTCTCACCAGTCCCTTCTACTTCCCAGTTTAAGAAAGTTATATTTACTATATCCATATGCTAACAAACACAACTATGTATTCTCTTCTCCCAGGCAGGAACAGAAAAACACCACAGCTTTCTGCGGGTTCCTGATACATATACCCAGCTTGAGTCCAGTCCTCCAAGAATAAAATTGACCATTTCAAAATGAGACAATGGCCAAAATAAGATCTTACATTTAACTATCAAATTAGTGAGCTACAAGAAAACCAGAGCTTATAGATTATTAATCAATAATTTAATCTATTTTGCCTACATATACGGCTTGAAAATATCATATAATCGTCACTTTTGACTCCTAATTTTTTTTTTAAAACAGCAAGATTAAAAGGAACAACAAACTAAATAGGCCTGTTATAATATGTTTCATTGTGTTATATCATTTTGTCTGAGAAAAGTTCCAGAAACAATCTCCTGGGTCAGAATTTCCCAAATTCTGCTCCCCATTCTGAGCCTCCAGTAAGTGAGAGGTGAGGTGCTAAGAACAGAGGGTGGAGCAAGAACTCACCTTCAGTCATAATTAACTATATTAACGAACATTTATCTTTACAGCTTCAATAAATGAGTGCCGTCTACTTTAGAATTATACTTTATTTGAAGAAAATGTTTAATAGGCTTTTACTGAATAATAAAACATTCTAGGACCATTCAAAATATTAAAATCATAAATTACTTGGCTTACCTGCAGTTCAATTCTTTATAATTTGGCAATCAGTCAAGAAAAATAAAATTAATTAAAATTTTAATCATTGTTTACAATTTGTTGTCCTCTTTGAGTTCTTTAAATAGGACATGCCAAACACTTCTCTCATAGTACACAAAACACTATCATGCAAACACTTGTTTCACCTCCCAGCTGAGAACTCCAGGATACCCAGACCCAGACAAAAATGACCTTAGAACTCATAGTCCTTAACGCTGTATTTGCTATACGTTAGGTGCTCGATCATTTTTTATGGATTTTTTTTTTCACAGAGAATTGGGAGAAATATTTCTGAAGCAAAATGCATTGCTCAACTAACACATCAGCAGGTCAATTTAAACTAATCATCATAATACACTCTATATTTGTCCAATAATTTTAGGGCACTTCAGGAATTTATCCAATATTTCACCCTAAAAACCACAACAAATTGTTTATTTTTTTCTTCTCTTTGCTGTTGTTTTTGTTTATTTCCTCATTTGTCTTTTTTCATCACTTGTTACTACAGGTGCATTTGCATGTGCATTTGGTACTTTTTGAGTTTGAACAATGTGTAAGACTCCTGCATTGTTCTTGTAAGTTAAGTCATCAGCATGATCATTATATAAAATATAATATTTTTTTAAACTAGTTTTTTGGAAAACCAATTGTGGTGGCTGTTTTTACTATAAAATTCTACTATACTAAGAGTATGGCAGTATTTGTGCAACTAAATAACTAGAAGGTTTTAGCAGAGTATAAATGGGTATTATGTATTATGCCACTGAACTTCTCAAATAGAGTTCATTAACATGCTACGCGTAGCTCTAGCCAATCAACGATTTCACTTTAAAACAATGAGCTTTCTAAAAATGATCTGTGACTAAGCACGTTATATTACTTCTAATGTGAATCAACACAAATATTCTTTATTAACTGATATTTTACATTTGATTATATTACATTCTGCTGTCACAAAATTATCTATAAACAGTGACTACTATAATCTCTGTTTTGCTATATATGTTACAGATGTTACAGAATATTAAAAATAAGCATTATGCTGACTTTTCCATATGCAGAATTAGAATTATGTAACAAATGTATCAATTTTGAAATAGAGCTTGAGGAAATTTCTGAATTTAGATTTACTTAATTTCTGTCAGCATCACGTACCCAATTTCTTAAAAATGAAATAACAATGACTTTATCGTAAGACTGTTTTAAAAACTGCATACAAAACATTATATTTTTTGCTTGTCACTACTACGCCTTCCACAAATGATGACACTTTATTCCTTCTTGACATTTATTTCTAGTGAATTAAAATGAACTTACATAAATATGTACTTAAAAATAAAGTTAGTGTTTTTATTCAGGTTATCCAAGAAGAAAGAAAGAGCATTTACCAAATATTTAATGAGATCTCTAATGCAATATTGCCTATACTTGGAACATAATAGGAAATAAGGAGAGCAAGGTGCACCTTCTAAATGGGCAATGGCCAATTCAAGTAAATGTAATTGTATAACAGTAAAACATAAAGAGGATTTTCACAGAGAGTGTTTCTCAAAATGAGGCACATTTTATTTTGGAAAGGATTTCAGAGAGGACATAAAAGAAGATATGATTATTTCAGCTAAAACTAAATGATGAGAAGAAGCTTGCCACATAAAGATGTGGAAGAAAATAATTTTAGACAAGAGAAAGGACAATTGGAAATCTCCCAATATTAGAATAAACTTATTCTATTTTTGTAATTAGAAAATAGGTCCCTGTACCTTGATTGCAATAACATATATGGTCAACAAGTTTGTGGGGGCCATATCACACTCTGTAGTAAGTCCTGTGGAGCTGGGGTTTAGTCTAAGAGAATGAGAGAGCTACTAGGTGCTGTTTGCTTCTTTTTTCAAAGGAGATTGTTGCTATTGGGCAGAAAATAATTTTTGTAAGGGCAAGTGAAACCAAAAATATCAGTTAGGAGGTTCGTTCATAGATCCTGAGAATCAAATCAATTTCAAAAGATAAAATCATTGGCATAAATAGACAATTAAAAGATGAGGTGCTTTTGTGTTTCATAAGTGAGATAATTGAGTTTTCAAGCTCATATATGAGATGTGCCTCCCTCAAACCTTAGGACTTCAGGACATTGCCTTATATGAAAACACGAAGAAGCAAAACCAAAATATATAACTGTAAAAACAAGTTTTATGAACATGTTGATAGCAAATACATAATATGCAGACTGTAAAATCATTTTAAAAATCAATGGATTTATCAGTGAGCAAAAAGCATGTCTTGCTCTTATGTTTATAGAAAAATAGACATAAAATTTAGAGATGGACTTCTCTTTATCTTTGTACAGTCAAAGAGAGAATAACTGGTATACTTTTGGATATTGTGATTGTAGGAAGACATCCCTGAGGAGAAGATATTTCAACTGAGAACTGAGAAATTATAAAAAGCCATCAACAAAGTGCTTTCCAGAATATTTCTCAGATACAGCTATCTAGATGCCCAGGAAGAGTCAGAAAGCAGCAATTTGAAGGTAGGCAGAGGCCGGGCGCGGTGGCTCACACCTGTAATCCCAGCACTTTGGGAGGCCGAGGCAGGTGGATCATGAGGTCAAGAGATTGAGACCATCCTGGCCAACATGGTGAAACCCTGTCTCTACTAAAAACACACAAAAAATTAGCTGGGCATCGTCGCATGCGCCTATGGTTCCAGCTACTCGGGAGGCTGAGGCAGAAGAATCGCTTGAACCCAGGAGGCAGAGGCTGCAATAAGCCAAGATTGCACCACTGCACTCCAGCCTGGTGACAATGCAAGACTCCATCTCCAAAAAAAAAAAAAAAAGTAGGCAGAAATGTCAGAATTTCACTGTGGTCTGAATTATGGATCTCCAAAACAGAAACTGTAATTCTTGTCTGGACACCATGAAATTGTTGTCATTTATCAACTTCAGTTGTTATGAAGAGGGCTATTAACATAATTGCTGTTATTTTTGCAACAATGTGATGAACTACCAAAGCAAGCTGAAATCCAGACACATTCATTCTCTTGGTCTATAAATATTTGTTTCTGTCTAGCTGTAGATTATATATGTAATCTACTTAAAAGGTTATTTAAATTTTTTAGGTTCTCATGTCTTGCTTAGTTAACATATATTTAAATGAAAATAAATATTTTTATGAAGATGTCCAATTGGAAAATAAATTAACTATAATCGACTTCTGTAAATATTTTCCTTTCTCTTCAAATGTACAAAGGACCTCTGAAAGAGTCCCAATTTTACATTTCAAAGTCTTTTGTCTTCTATTGTTTATTGTGTTGAGATGAAGTGGAGAATATTTGTTGGATAATTGATTCTGAAACTTACCAAAACAATTAAAATGAACTCTCAAGTTTTTCTTGAAACATCATGTCATAAAGAACAATCTGGGCAAAACTCTGTTATCAAAGTTCTGTCTCTATCACCTAGAGCTTTTGGATTGATTTCTCCCACTAAAGAATTATATGTTTTTTAAGAATATAAACCATTATATGAATATTATGGAGTACAACATGATTTACCTTGGGAGATTAGATAGAAATGTATATCTGTGAATTACAAATGATAATGTCTGAAAGTCTTTCACTGAAAACGTTCAGTCTTAATGATGTAACTAAGTAAGCATTCTCTGTAACAATGATGTTCAGAATGCAAAAATATGGAAAATGTAGGATATGATGGAAAAATATGAGTTTGAGCTCATACAGCTGAAATATGGATAATTCTTTGCTCATTTTTCATTATGCATTATCACAAAGAACAACTTCTCTTTTTCTCATCTATTTCCAGGTCTGGCAATAGCTATTTATTTTATTTTATTTATTTATTTTTTATTTTAGGCATGAGGGTACATGTGAAGGTTTGTTGTATAAGTAAACTAGTATTACATGGGATTGTTGTACAGATTATTTTATCACCTAGACATTAGGCAAGCTCAGTACTCAATAGCTATCTTTTCTGCTCCTCTCCCTGATCCCATTCTCCACCCTGAATCAGACCCCAGTGTCTGTTGTTTCCTTCTTTTTGTTCAAGAGTTCTCATTATTTAGCTCCTACTTATAAGTGAGAATATGTGGTATGTGTTTTTCTGTTCCTGCATTAGTTGGCTAAGGATAATGGCATCCAGCTCCATTTTTGTTTCCACAAAAGACATGACTCATTTTTTATGGCTGCATAGTGTTCCATGGTGTATATGTACCACATTTTATTTACCAATTATGTACAGGTATTTAAGTTGATTCCATGTATTTGCTAATGTGAATATGCTGCAGTGAACATTCGTGTGCATGTGTCTTCATAATAGAATGATTTGTTTCTC
>PVKV010017517.1:10103-47582 GCA_004027835.1 Alouatta palliata
CTTTTTAGTAATATCCATTCTGACTAGTGTAAGATGTTATCTCACTGTGGTTCTGATTTTCATTTCTGTAATGGCAAATGACATGGAGCTTTTTTTCGTATGCTTGCTGTCCACATGTATGTTTTCTTATGAAAAGTGTTGTTCATGTCCTTTACTCACTTTTCAATGGGGCTGTTTGTTAGCTTTTCCTTTGTAAATTTTAAAAATTTCCTTATAGATGCTATGACCTAGCAACTGTACTTTTTTTTTTTTTTTTAATTTCAAGGCATTCAATAAATTAAGAACCAACAGCATGGTAGATGGGTCGTTCCATGACACTTGCCATCTTTCCTCTCTTCATAGCTATAAGACAATATTTTGGAAAAAGAGTTGCTGATAAATGCCACTTAGAAAATCTCTGAGCCTTCATTATTACACATCATTGACTAAAATGTGGGGTAAAGCATCTTACTAAAAATGAAGTTAAGAAGTTTAGATAAACTTTAAAATTTATGCCCCAAATCCTATTGTATGTCAGTCTATTATAAAAATAAAACAACATGATTCTAGATGGAATGTACCTCAAAATAATAAAAACTATGACAAACCCACAAGCAATATCATACTGACAGGCAAAAACTGGAAGCACTCCCTTTGAAATCTGGCACTAGACAAGGATGCCCACTCTCACCACTCCTATTCAATACAGTATGGGAAGTTCTAGCCAGAGAAATCAGGCAAGAAAAAGAAATAAAGGGCATTCAATTAGAAAAAGAGGAAGTCAAATTGTCTCTATTTGCAGACAACATAATGGTATATTTAGAAGACCCCAACATCTCAGCCCAAAATCTCCTTAAACAGATAGGCAGCTTCAGCAAAGTCTCCAGATACAAAATCAATGTGCAGAAGTCACAAGCATTCCTATAACCCAATAACAGACTAACAGAGAGCCAAATCAAGAGTGAACTCCAATTCACAATTGCTACAAAGAGAATAAAATACCTAGGAATACAACTGACAAAGGATAAAAAGGACCTCTTCAAGAAGAAATACAAACCACTGGTCAAGGAAATAAGAGAGGACACAAATAGATGAAAAAACTCCATTCTCATGGTTAGGAAAATGGTCATACTGCCCAAAGTAATTTATAGATCTAATGCTATCCCCATCAAGCTACCACTGATCTTCTTCACAGTACTGAAAAAAAAAAAAGAAAAAAAAAACACACTTTTAACTTAATATGGAACCAAAAGAGAGCCCGCCTAAGCAAGACAATCTGAAGCAAAGAGAACAAAGCTGGAGACATCATGCTACCTGACTTCACACTATACTATAAGGCTACAGTAATCAAAACAGCATGGTACTGATACAGAAACAGAGATGTGTAGACCAATTGAACAGAACAGAGGCCTTGGAAGCAATGCCACACATCTACAACCATCTGATCTTTGACAGACCTGACAAAAAAAAGCAATGGGGAAAGTGGTCCCTGTTTAACAAAGGCTGTTGGGAAAACTGGCTTGCAGTGTGCAGAAAGCAGAAACTAGACCTCTTCCTGACACCTTACATTGAAATTAACTCCAAATGGATTAAAGACTTAAACATAAGACCTAACATCATAAAAACCCTAGAAGAAAACCTAGGCAAAACCATTCAGGACATAGGCATAGGCAAGTACTTCACAACTAAAACACCAAAGCAATGGCAACAAAAGCCAAAATAGACAAATGGGACCTAATTAAGCTCCAGAACTTCTGTACAGCAAAAGAAACAATCGTTAGAGTGAACTGGTAACCAACAGAATGGGAAAAAATTTTTGTAGTCTATCCATTTGACAAAGGGCTAATTTCTACAATCTACAAAGAACTAAAACAGGTTTACCAAAAAAAAAAAAAAAAAAAGAAGAAAAACATTCAAAAGTGGGAGAAGGATATGAACAGATACTTTTCAAAAGAAGACATATATGAGACCAACAAACATATGAAAAAATGCTCATCATCACTGGTCATTAGAGAAATGAAAATCAAAACCACATCGAGATAATGTCTCATGCCAGTTAGAATGGTAATCATTAAGAAATCTGAAGACAACAGATGCTGGAGAGGATGTGGAGAAATGGGAACAATTTTACACTGTTGGTGGGAGTGTAAATTAGTTCAACCATTGTGGAATGCAGTGTGGCAATTCCTCAAGGACCTAGAAATAGAAATGCCATTTGACCTAGCAATCCCATTACTGGGTATATACACAAAGGATGCACACGTATGTTCATTGTGGCACTGTTTACAATACCAAAGACCTGGAACCAACGCAAATGCCCATCAATGATAGACTGGACAAAGAAAATGTGGCACATATATACCATGGAATACTATGTAGCCATAAAAAATGATGAGTTCATGTCCTTTGTAGGAACATAGGTGAATCAGGAAACCATAATTCTCAGCAAACTGACACAAGAACAGAAAACCAAACACCACATGTTCTCACTCACAGGCGGGTGCTGAACAATGGTAACACATAGAGACAGGGAGGGAACATCACACACTGGTGTATGTTGTGGGGTGAGGAAATAGGGAAGGAATAGAGGGGACGGGGAGGTAGGAGAGGGATAACACTGGGAGAAATGCCTTATGTAGGTGACTGGAGGATGGAGACAGCAAACCACCATGGCATGTGTGTACCTATGCAACAATCCTTTAAGATCTGTACAGGTACCCCAGAACTTAAAGTACAATTTAAAAAAAAGAAGAAAAATTTAATATTAAGTATATCAGTGACACAGAAATAATGAGGCAAGATTGTTTAAATATGTTACAAATAATGTTAAATAATCATACTCTCTGAATTTAAATTCTTTATTGCCCGATATGTACTGCCTCTCAACACTTGACTTCATAGCCACAATCCTTAGTGAACCCATCTAAGATCCATCTGTCATCCTAAAATAAAGATTTGGAGCTGCTCTTTTATGCTTAACAAATAGCCTCCGGTTTCATGAATGAAGAGAGACAGGCTAGCTCCTTTCTGTTCTATAGCATTAGTTCTGACCATGACTAAAAAGAAATAGCTGCAAGCAGCCTGATTTTATTTAACATCTTGACCTTGTGCAAGATATTTCTAAAATATGTTACTAATATTTAGTTCTTGGTTGTATTACCAATATTTGAAGGAACTATAGTTATTCACTTTTCACTTGAAACTACAGAAGCAATAATAACAAAAAGTTGCAATATGAAATTCATTATTAAATAGCTCTCAACACAATAGATTATTTACTACAAAACAGCAAAATCTAGTTATTGATAGTTTCCCACTAGAATCGCATTTTTTTTCTTTTTACCACATTTTAGGTGAACTCTATTTGTTTTAATCTCAATTTTATTGTGCATTTCTGTAAGTACTAAAAATACCAGCAGTGTCAGCAGCAATTTGCTACTTAACAAAGCTCCAAGTAACACTGTAGTATGCCACTTGCTAGTAGTGCTATGTTTTATCCGGAAGAGATTAGGAGGAGGTGCCAAAATCCAATTATGAAGTGGTAGAATTTCAGCACTTAATTCCCAAGTGCTACTATCAACATAAATTCACTGGCTGTGTGTTTCCATAACTGTCTGCCAGGCACTGAAACTGTGACATACCATCTCTATTGTGACTTCATGGGCTCAATTAGCTCCAAATGATTATGTATAAAATTTCCACTTATTAGTTAAAGTATGTATGATTTCCCTGTTTTAAATTAGCATAATTTTCTCACCTATAGTGTGCATTTTCCACACATAAAAAGTTATCTGTACTTGCACTTTATCAGCCTGCTGAATAGTGTCAGAAAGATTATATATAACATATTTTTTGGCTCCTCTCTGAAACCAATTTAAGATTTTTAAAAACCTGAAGCCAAAGCACCAAAGCTAGCTGAGAATTCCTATACTCACCCAGAGTTAGTTAAATGTTCCAGTTCTACAAAAATTATTCTAAATTTTAACATATTTTTCCAATATGAATCTTCTGTGATCCCCAGTGATGACCTTACCGTGTTATCTCAAGTTAAAGAGTGACTGGATGGCATAAACTGCCCAATTTTCCACCCCTACATTTTTAAATGTTCCCAAAACTATATGTATTATTGACTGTTCCCTGATCTTGTCAGATGAAGAACAATAATTTCTTCTCTTCCAAGGCTTATCTACTCACAGTGCTATTTGTTTTGCATTCTCAGGAAAACTTACATAATAGTTACTCTCTATCATGAACAGTTCTCTCTCCAATGGATCCTTCTAATTCATCTTTAATTCCCTGGGCAATTTTCATTCTAAATAAACATAGTTTTTGGAATTTTTTTGTAGTATTAAACAGCTACACTGTATTTTATTACTTTAATAATGATAATAAAATAACAAAAATTATAGTGACTAGCAAGTAATTATCCTCAACCGCTATTCCTTCTCCCTTTTTGTTATTACATTTCTTCAGTATCACATTTCTTCCAAAATTCCACTTACTACCAGTGTTTTTTAATTGCTAAAAAATTGTTTTTCCTGCACTCCAGTGAGTTCTTCCCAGTTCAAACTTCCTGGTGGCTTCATTTATGCTGTGAGGGGAAAACCACCTACTCAAGCCTCAGTAATGGCTTACACCCTTTCCCCACCAAGCTCAAGCATCCCAGGTCGACTTCAGACTGCTGTGATGGCAGCCAGTGGATCTTAGCTCACTGGGCTACGTGGGGGTGATATCCGCTGAGCTAGACCACTTGGTACCCTGGCTTCAGCCCCCTTCCCAGGGGAGTGAACAGTTCTGTCTCAATGGCATTCCAGGTGCCACTGAGATATGAAGGAAAAAAAAAACAAAAACCTCCTGTAGATAGCTTGGTGACTGCCAAAATGGCCACCAAATTTTGTGCTTGAGGCCTAGGGCCCTGATTTCTGGACTGCAACCAGTGTCTAACCAGTCCTAATGAGATGAGCCAAATACCTCAATTGAAAATGCAGAAATTATCCACCTTCTGTGTTGATCTCACTGGGAGCTGCAGACAAGAGCTGTTCCTATTTGGCCATCATGCCAGCCAGCTGCTGTAGCCACACAGCCTCTCTAGATTTCTCCTCTCTGCCTTCTCTGGGCAGTGAATATCTGAAAGAAAGGCAGCGGCAGCCCCAGTCAGTGGCTTATAGATAAAATTCTCATTTCCCAGGGACAAGACACCTGGGAGAAGGAGTAACTGTAGGGACAGCTTCAGCAGCAGATTTAAACATCCCTGCTTACTGGCTCTGATGAGAGCAGTGGATGTCCCAGCACAGTGCTGAAACTCTACTAAAAGACAGTCTGCCTCCTCCAGTGGATTGCTGAACCCTGTCCTCCTGATGGAGAGACATCTTTCATCAGGGTTCCACAGACACCCCATACAGGAGTGCTCCAGCTGAAATCTGGCCAGTGCCCCTCTGGGATGAAGCATCCAGAGAAAGGAACAGGCAGCAATCTTTGCTGTTCTGCAGCCTCTGCTGGTGATACCCAGGCAAACAGGGTCTGGAGTGGACCTCCAGAAAACTTGAGCAGACCTGCAGCAGAGGGGCCTGACTCTTAGAAGAAAAACTAACAAACAGAAAGGAATAGTCAACATCAAGAAAAAGAACATCCACACAAAAATTTCCATGCAAAAATCACCAACATCAAAGACTAAAGGTAGATAAATCCACAGAGATGAGAAAAATAAGTACAAAAAGGCTGAAAATTCCAAAAACCAGAATGCCTCTTCTCTTTCAAAGGACCACATTTCCTTGCCAGCAAGGGAACAAAACTGGACAGAGAATGAGTTTGATAAATTGACAGATGTAGGCTTCAGAAGGTGAGTAATAAACTCCTCAGAGCTAAAGGAGCATGTTCTAACCCAATGCAAGGAAGCTAAGAACCCTGAAAAAAAGGCTAGAAGAACTAAGTAGAATAACTAGTTTAAAGAAGAATATAAATGACCTGAGGGAGCTGAAAATCACAGCACAAGAACTTCATGAAGCATACGCAAGTATCAGTAGCCAAATAGATCAAGGGGAAGAAAGGATATCAGAGACTGAAGATCAACTTAATGAAATAAAGCATGAAGACAAGATTAGAGAAAAAAAATTAAAAAGAACCAACAAAGCCTCCAAGAAATATGAAACAATGTGAAAAGACCAAATCTAAGTTTGATTTGTGTACCTGAAAGTGACGGGGAGAATGAAACAATGTTGAAAAACATTTTTCAGGATATTTTCCAGGAGACCATCTGCAATATAGCAAGAGAGGCCAACATACAAATTCATGAAAAAAAGAAGAACACCACAAAGATACTCCTCAAGAAGAGCAACCCAAAGACACATACTTATCAGATTCACCAAGGTTGAAATGAAGGGGAAAAAGTTAAGGGAAGCCACAGAAATAGGTCTATTTACTCACAAAGGGAAACACATCAGAATAACAGCAGGTTTGGTGCAGAAACCCTGCAGGGCAGAAGAGAGTGGAAGCCAATATTCAACCTTAAATAAAAGAATTTACTTTTTTTTTCTTCCCCCACGCTTATGATTTATTTATTTATTTATTATACTTTAGGTTCTGGGGTTCATGTGCAAATCATGCAGCATTGTTGCATAGGTACACACATGGCAATGTGGTTTGCTGCCTCCATCCCCCCCCATCACCTACATCTGTCATTTCTCCCCACGTTATCCCTCCCTGACCTCCCCACATCCCCAATGTCCCTCCCATGCACCCCCCCCAACAAAATCCCTGTGTCCATGTGTTCTCATTGTTCATCACCCACCTATGAGTGAGAATATGTGGTGTTTGATTTTCTGTTCTTGTATCAGTTTGCTGAGAATGATGGTTTCCAGATTCATCTATGTCCCCACAAAGGACACAAACTCATCATTTTTTATGGCTGCATAGTATTCCATGGTGTATATGTGCCACATTTTCCTTGTCCCGTCTATTGTTGATGGGCATTTGGGTTGGTTCCAGGTCTTTGCTATTGTAAACAGTGCCGCTATGAACATACGTGTGCATGTGTCTTTATAAGAGAATGATTTATAACCCTTTGGGTATATATTGAGTAATGAGATTGCTGGGTCAAACGGTGTTTCTATTTCTAGGTCCTTGAGGAATTGTCACACTGTCTTCCACAATGGTTGAACTAATTTACACTCCCATCAGCAGTGTAAAAGTGTTCCTATTTCTCCACATCTTCTCCAGCATCTGTTGTCTCCTGATTTTTTAATGATCGCCATTCTAACTAGCATGAGAAGGGTATCTCAATGTGGTTTTGATTTGAATTTCTCTAATAATCAGTGATGATGGTCATTTTTTCATATGTTTGTTGACCTCATATATGTCTTCTTTTGAAAAGTGTTGTTCATATCCTTCTCCCACTTTTGGATGGGTTTGTTTGTTTGTTTCTTGTAAATCTGTTTTAGTTCCTTGTAGATTCTGGATATTAGCCCTTTGTCAGCTGGATATATTGCAAAACTTTTTTCCCATTCTGTTGGTTGCCAGTTTACTCTAATGATTTGTTTCTTTTGCTGTGCAGAAGCTCTGGAGTTTAATTAGGTCCCATTTGTCTATTTGGGCTTTTGTTTTCGTTGCTTTTGGTGTTTTAGTCATGAAGTACTTGCCTATGCCTATGTCCTGAATGGTTTTGCCTAGGTTTTCTTCTAGGGCTTTTGTGGTGTTAGGTCTTATATTTAAGTCTTTAATCCATCTGGAGTTAATTTTACTGTAAGGTGTCAGGAAGGGGTCTAGTTTCTGCTTTCTGCACACTGCTAGCCAGTCTTCCCAACAGCCTTTGTTAAACAGGGGCTCCTTTCCCCATTGTTTGTTTTTGTCAGGTTTGTCAAAGATCAGATGGTTGTAGATGTGTGGCATTGCCCTCAGGTCCTCTGTTCTGTTCCATTGGTCTATACATTTCTGTTTTGGTATCAGTACCATGCTGTTTTGATTACTGTAGCCTTATAGTATAGTTTGAAATCAGGTAGTGTGATGCCTCCAGCTTTGTTCTTTTTGCTTAGGATTGTCTTGGCTATGCAGGCTATCTTTTGGTTCCATATGAACTTTAAGGTGTTTTTTTCCAGTTCTGTGATGAAGGGCATTGGTAGCTTGATAGCGAGTGTTGAATCTATAAATTACTTTGGGCACTATGGCCATTTTCATGATATTGATTCTTCATAACCATTCAACCCAGAATATTATATTCAGTCAAACTAAGCTTCATAAGTAAAGAAGAAATAAATTATTTTACAAACAAGCAAATGCTGAGAGATGTTGTCACCACCAGACCTGACTTACTAGAGCTCCTGAAGGAAGCACTAAATATGGAAAGGAAAAACTGGTATCAGCCATGCACAAGAATACCGAATTGTAAAGACCATCAACACTATGAATAAACAGCATCAACTAATGGGCAAAATAACCAGCTAGAATCATAATCACAGGATCAAATTCACATATAACAGTATTAATCTTAAATGTAAATGGTCAAATGCTCAATTATAAGACACAGACTGGAAAATTGGATAAAGAGTCTAGATATATTGTTGTGCTGTATTTAGGAGATACAACATCTCATGTAAAAAGACACACATAAGCTCAAAATAAAGGGATGGAGGAATATTTACAAAGCAAATGGAAAGGGAAAAGAAAAGCAAGGGTTACAGTCTTGGTCTCTGATAAAACAGACTTTAAACTAATCAAGATAAAAAAAGACAAACAAATGGTAAAGGGATCAATGCAACAAGAAGAGCTACTTATTCTAAATATATATGCTCCCAACACAGAAGCACCTAGATTCATAAAGTAAGTTCTTAGAGACCTACAAAGAGACTTAGACTCCCGCACAATAATAGTGGGAGACTCTAACACCCCACTGTCAATATTAGACACATGTAGAAGAATAAAACTGCATCCTCAGCTCTCAACCCACAAAAATCAACTCAAGATGAATGAAAGGCTTAAATCTAAGACCTGAAAACATAAAATTCTGGGAGATAGATAACACTGGAAAAACCCTTTGAAACATTGGCTTAGTCAAAGCATTCATGAGCAAGAACCAAAAAGCAAATACAAGCAAAACAAAGATTAAAAATCAGATTTAATTAAACTAAAATGCTTCTGCACTGCAACAGAAATAATCAGCAAAGTAAAGAGGTAAGGCACAGAGTGGAAGAAAATATTCACAAACTGTGCATCCAACAGAAGATTAAATTCCAGAATCTACAGGGAACTCAAATAAATCAACTAAATAAAAACAAATAATCCCATCAAACAATGCGCCAAGGGCATGAATAGACAATTCTCAAAAGAAGATATACAAACAGCCAACAGACATATAAAAATGCTCAACATTACCAATTATCAGGTAAACACGAATCAAAACCACCTTGCTCCTTCAAGAATGGCCATAATTGAAAAATCATAAAACAATAGATGTTGGTGTAAATATGGTATAAGAAAAACATTTTTACACTTTTGGTGATAATGTAAACCAATACAACTATTATGAAAAAAAGTATGGAAGTTTCCTAAAGAACTAAAAGTAGAATTACTATTTGATACAGCAATCCCACTACTGGGTGTCTACCTAGAGGTACAAAAGTAATTGTATGTAAAAGACACTTGCACACATGTTTATAGCACAACATTATGTAACTGCAAAAATGTGGAACTAGCCTAAATGCTATTAACCAAAAAGTGGATTAAAAAAATGTGGCATATATATATAAAATATATATATACAACATGAAATACTACTAAGCTATAAAAAGAAAAGATTGTAGTTACACATTGCATAAGACCTAGGGAACAATAAAATATATTATTTATATTGACAACCTCTTTAAAACCTGGATGCAAAATGAAAATATTTAAGGATGGTTTAAAACTTTGCCAAGAACATAGAGAAATTTTGAAATTATTTCATAAATAGATATACACAAAGTAGAAAAGTTACCAAAACAAGAAGAAAGTTTAATAACTCTAAATAGTTTTTAATTTATTTACATTCTTCAATGATAATAGAATTTGTTGTTTATGCTTAAATAGCTCTATAAACATAAAAATGTACATAGGAAAAAGAAGAGGAAAATAACAGCTTTAATAACAAAAAAAATCTTAAAATTACTTACTGATATGTAGTAGGTCCCTAAGTATTTACTAGAAAATCTAGGGCTCAAAGTTAAGAAGAAATAATAGAAAACTTCTGCCTTCTCCTAAATACAAAGTAGGACAAAAGTTCATTGGCTTTCACTTTTATGACTGTTGGGAAGTCCAGAAAGAAAGAAAGAAAAATTCTTGAAAAGCTATTATTTTTTTCAGGCTCAAGTAAAAAAACTGAAAAGGCTCTTGAAGACCTTGCCAGAATTTAAATTCATATATACAGTATTTTCAAATATTACAGAGAATATCAAGGGATGAAAAAAAAATTAGAGCTTATTTATTCAATGTTTTATTCAATTCTGAAGTTCTTTTATTTCTCTGATTAAATAATCAAAATTAATAATTATCTGTAAAACTGTTACACAATCTCTAACATAAAATTTTTTTTGGTAGGTAAGATAATTTTAAGTTTTTGAAGTACATCTGTTGTGTAAATACTATGAGCTAACAGTGGGAACACTTTGTGTCATTTAGTGAAATGAGTAATCCACAGCAAGATGTCAATGTTTTTATGAGAGACTAGCTCTGTGAGTAATTACTGTCTGGCTATAATATCTTGAAAATATGAAATGTGTCATATATTCCCACCTTGCAAATTTTATATTCATTTACAGAATCACTTAAACATTTTCAGCTCATACTACAACAGATATCAGAGACAAAATAATATACAAAAGACATTAAATAAAAAATCTTTCAAAACCTTTTCAAATATCAAGTTCACTTGGACATGCTTAAGAAATTATATTATTTTGTTAGTGAAATTGATCAGAGCAGCTCTATGTTGAACTAATAGATTTCAACCTACACAGCTATTTTCCTAAATAATATTTTGTTTGTATTTATGTAAAAGTATCTCCAATAATTTATAATGTACTAAATATATTTTGTAAAAACACGAAATGAACTCTTCAGAAAGTGTTCATTTACTAATTGCTCTACATTACCATCAAATGGCTAGAAATATCTACTCAACATTATTCAAAGCATTTTTCCTAAAACAAGTAACAGTTTTCCAAGTAATACATACTGAAAATAATTTATATTTTAAGCATGGTGAAGTATATTTATTCTTTAGGTATTTGCTGAATTACTATTTTCTGCTTTTATAAAAAAGCCAATGTCTTTCAGACTATGTATAATGGCAAGGAAAAGTTCTAGAACTAAATGCTTAAACATAACTATGCCATCTAGAAATTTTATTATATCCATTAATCTCATTATTATTATCTTCAGATGCTGCATTTAGCCCTATCATAATCCTGAAACCAACATTTTGTTATTCTATATGCTTGTGGAATGTTTTCTTTCTATAATCAAGGAAGAATGTAGAAAATTTACCTAGTGTATTATCTGCATATTAATTCAACACACATTTATTTCACATCGACTTAGTCAAGTGTCTTTTCTTGCTATTAGTCCAAGATGAAGTAAATACAGTTTTTACATTCAAATGACTCACAATTCAGTGGAACTAATATTGTGGAAAATTACAAATAAAATATAAGCAGAGTTATTTTAGGCAAGTGAAGGATGCTTTCAAAGCCCATAGTATAATTATCGTGAAGGCTTTCCGGAGGATAAACAATTTAATTGAAAGATAAATTAAAATAGGAGTTAGCCAAAACAAGAGGAATGAGGTAAGATATATCAAGTCACAGGTATGGGGTAGTTACAGTTAAAGCAAAGAGATGAGAAGATCACAAAACATTCAGAGATCTGTAAATTAGTTTGTAGAGCTGGAATGTGAGAACACTGAGGAAGGAAAGGAATACTATGTGGGAACTCTTGTCACATAGATTATGCCTTTTATACAATAAAAGCATTGTGAGGTGTTCCAAAAAAATTAAGGTGTGTATTAAGAGCATGCTGATTTACTTGTATCTTGAAATAATACTTATTTGGAGCAAGAAGAATGATAATTAGAGGAAATAACTGTTGCAAAAATGACACTAAAAAATATGTCATTGTTTGGTACAAGATGGTGATGGCTTGAACTGGGGTTGGTTACTAGGTGGATATATATAATTACAATATTTAGAAAGAAATAAAAGATGTAATTTATATGTCCTAGCAACAGGATATCAACTCTCTAGTTTCTGTCATAAGCTAGGGAATGGATAAGGCTAATCATTGAGAACCTACAATCCCCAAAAAAGATTTAGGGACAAAGATAAGGAGATCATATTTATCATTTCTGCTTTTCTCAAAGTTACAGCTAATGACCCTTTTGTCATATATTCCCTTCATTATTTTCTGCTTTCTTTTTCCACAACATACTTGGATGTTACCTTCCTTGACTGATTACCTGGCTTATTTCTTAATGTTTTGTTTTCATAACACTTTATAATAAATATACAACCTACTGGATATCATAAAACAATATTTATTTGATACTGCTTCTGGAAAAAAAAAACAGAAAGGACTGTATACTGCACATAAAGCTAGCATATATAAGCAAAATAATGTCTTGTTAAAAAGCATTGTGCAAATAGTACTTATTGTTTTATTTTCATACCATGGTTAAGATAATCTGATTTCATTATCTGTTAAATTTTCTTATAGATGGAATCTTTCATGACTCATATCCAAAAATGTGTAAATAATTTTATGTTATACAGATGAAATAATTAGTTTATAAATGTTGATTATAGAAAAAATATAACTTGACAAAGTAATGTCTTAGATATTCTGACGGAAAATAATTTTCAACTCCAAATTCTTGACCCATTTAATTCAAAGGATTAAAGTTTTATTCAGCCAACTGACTTACTAAAATTTTGAAGCAATATGTTCTGTAGGCATTGAACAAATTCAGATCTGAGGAATGCAACCACTAGATTCTACTAACATAGAAATCTTGTTAGCATAGAGCTAACAAGAAGAGTACAAAATTTGTTAACTTAAATATACTAAATAAATTCTATGATTCAATTTTGAATATGATTTTTATAATAAATTCTAAGTACAAGTCTTTATAACTAATACACATTTATATGTGCATGTATGTTTAAATTAAATATATGTATTTATATATAACAAATATATGTATTTATATATAAACATACATATGCATATATATGAGATTTTTCACATACCACACAATTAGTGTTTCTATTTAAATTCAACTTATGTAGTATTAGAAACAAAACAAGAAAAAGAAGGTAGTCTTCATGTTTCAAAAATAAGTCTGGTTCTTCTTAGCTACGTCTTGGACAAATACAATAATCATATTGTTAATACTTGATCAATAACTAAAGACAAATAAAATATCAGTCAAGACTGTAGTTGAAGGAAATACTAAAAAATCAATTAAAAGGAGACAAACATGAAATAGATTACAGTACATATGTGAAAAACAGAAAAACAAATATCAAGATTATACTTTCCAATACAACCATATAAATAATTAAAAATTAAATATAAATGTTACAAAAAATCAAGAAAATATAGAGTTCAAAAGAATTAATTTAAAAATGATGATTGAGAGCAATAGAAATGTTCTATTGGAGGCAGAGCAAGATGGCCTAATAGAAGCCTCCAGCAATCATTCCCTTTCAGAAACACCAAATTGAAACACTATTCACACAAAAAATTACCTTCATAAGAACCAAAAATGAGGTGAGTAATCACAGAACCTGGTTTTAACATCATATTAAGAAAAGAGGAACTGAAGAGGGTAGAAAGACAGCCTCGGGTAGAAAAGACCACCTTGAATCATCTACACCACTCCTCTACCACCCCTGGCAGTGCCTGTGTGGTGCAGAGAGAATATATGTGCATTTGTGGAAGAGAGAGTGCAGTTATTATGAGACTTTTCTTTGGAACTCAATGCTGCCCTATTACAGTAGAAAGCAACATGGGATAGAACTTAGTCAACAACCATGCAGGGAACACTTAGACCATCCCTAGACAGAGGGGAATCATCCTCCCTAGTTGTCAGAACCTGAGTATCAATCAGCAAGCCACACCACCCCAAGCTAAAGTGCTGTGGAGTTCTAAATAAACTTGAAAGGCAGTCTAAGCAACAACGACTGCAATTCCTGGGCAATTCCTGGTGTTGTGCTGGGCTCAGTGCCAGTAGACTTAGGGTACATATGACCAAGTGAGATACCAACCAGGGCAGACAAGGAAGTGCTTGCATCACACCTCCAACTTCAGGCAGTGGAGCTCATAGTTCCAGGAGAGACTCATTCCATCTACTTGAGAAGAGAGGAGGGGAGAGAAGAGGACAGGGGAGATTTAAGAGGAATTTTTCTTGCAAGTTAGATACAAGCTCAGCCACAGTAGAATAGGGCACCAGGTAGAGTCCTGAGATACCTATTCGAACCCCACCTCCTGGACATTTTTAAACACACTCTAGACCAGAAGGGAACCCATTGCTTTCAAGGGAAGAACTTAGTCCTGGCAGAATTGATTACCTGATGAGCAGAGAGCCTGTAGGCCATCAATAATCAGCCGTGGTTACCGGGCAGTACTGGTTATGGGCCTTTGGTAGGAGTCAGAGCAGTGCTGGTTTCAGTGGTGATTCAGCATATTCCTAGCTGTGATGACTTCAGGAAAAGACTCTTCCTGATACAGGAAAGGAGAGGGTGGAGTAAAATGAATTTTGTCTTGTAGTTTGAGTACCAGCTCTGCCACAGTGTGTTTGAACAGCAAGCAAGCTCCTGGGGTCCTTGATTCCAGGCCTTTGCTTCTGTATGTCATTTCTAGACCTACCCTGGGCCAGAGGAAAGCCAAATTCACTAAAGGAAAAGAATCATGACTGGCAGCATTAACCACAAGCTTACTAAAGAATCACTGGGCCTTGAATGAACATGGGCAGTGGCCAGGCAGTACTTATTGTAGGTCTTGAGTGTGGTGACCACAGGAGAGACTTGCCTGCTTAAGGAAAGGGGAGGAATTAGTGGGAAGAACTTTGCCTTGTGGCTTGAGGGCCAGCTTAGCTACAGTAGAATAGAGCACCAGGTAGATTTCTAAGGTTTTTTACTCCAAGCCTGACCCCTGGACAGCATTTTCAGACCCTCCATCCTGGGGGGATCCCGTCATACTAAAGGAAGGACAAAAGAATGGTTTATTTAGCCACTTTTTGATTGTAGAGCCTTTAGAATTTGAGTAAATATAGGCAGTAGCCAGGCAGTGGTTGCTGTGAACTTGAGGCATGACCCAGTGCTGTGCTGGCTTTAGGCCTGGCGACAGTCCTAGTGGTGATGGCCACAAGAGTGGCTGTGCTACCCACTCCCCAATTCTGGACAGCTCAGCACACACAGCAAATCTGTCTGGAAAAAAAGTAAGTAAGGAAAGAGAACAAGAGTCTTTGCATGTTAATCAAGAGAATTCTTCCAGATTCTAACCAAGACTACCTTGGTGGTACTTCTATGAATCTGCAATACAACAGTACCAGGCTTGGGGTAAAAACTAAAGCAAAGAGCCTGTAGTGACTAACAACTGAAATCAACCACTGAAGTCCTTTCAAATATCAGAAAGCCTTCCCAAGAAGAATGGATCCAAACAACCCAGACTGTGAACACTGCAAGTAATACCTAACTCTTCAATTCCCAGACACCAGCGAACATCCAAAAGCATCAAGACCATCCAGAAAAACATGACTGCAACATATGAATTTAATAATGCACAAATGACAAAATCCAGGGGGTGTATCAGAAATATGTGACATTTCACACAGAAAACTCAAAATAGCTGATTTGAGGAAGCTCAGTGAAATCCAAGGTAATACAGAGAAGGAATTCAGAATACTATCAGATAAATTTAACAAAGAGATTAAAATAATTCAAAAGAATCAAGCTCAATTTTTTTAGCTGAAGCAGATTTTACCAAGAAGAAGAAAGAATTAGTGAGCTTGAAGATAGGCTGATAGAAAATACATAGTAAGAGGAAACAAAAGTAGTAAGGAAAAGTGAAAGAATAAAGAAGTAAAAAGAATGAAACATGCCTACTTTCTAGAAAATAGCCCACACAGAGCAAATCTAAGAGGCACTTGCCTGAAAGAGGAGGTGGAGATAGAGGTTAAAGTATTAATACTTTATTAATAGAAAGGCAGAAAGAAAAATGGGATGAGGAGACCACAAAACACCCAGAAAACAAATCACAAAATGGTAGAAGTCCTCACTTATCAATAACAATGATTATAAATAGACTAAACTCTCTAATCAAAAGGCATAGAGTGATTAAACAGATTAAAGAAAAAAACAAGGAGACAGGAGTATGTATACTTATATCAGACAAAATAGATTTCAAGACAAAAAAATATAAAAGAAAAAAGTTATTGTATAATTATAAAGTGACAAATTCAGCAAGATAGTATAACAATTTAAGTATGCATGCACTCAATGTTGGAGCACCCAAATACAAAAAACAAGTATTAATAGAGATAAAGAGAGAGATAGATACCAATACAATAATAGCTATAGATTTCAACACCCCAGTTTCAGCAGGTACAGAACATCCAGACAGAAAATCAACAAAGACACATGGGACTTAATCTGCACTGAAGAACAAATGGACCTAAGGAATATTTGCAGAACATTTTACTATTGGCTGCAAAATACACATTCTTCTCCTGAGCACATGAATCATTCTGAAGGATAGCCAATATGTTAGACCACCAAACGAAAGAGGAAAAAAAAATAATAATAAAATCACATTCAATATCTTATCTGGCAACAACACAAGAAGGCTAGAAATTAATAACAAAGTAAGTTTGAAAATATACAAACACATGGAAATTAAATAATAAGTTTGTGAATGATAGTAGGCCAATGAGGAAATTAGAATAAAAATTTAACATGTTTGAAACTAATGATAATAAAAAAAAACCTATGAAATACTTATGGAATATAGCAAAAGCCTATGGAATACAGAAAAAGCAGTACTAAGATGAAAATGTATAGCTATAATTACCTACATCTAAAAGCATAGAAAAACTTTGAATAACCTAATAATCCATCTAATAATGCAACTAGAAAAGTGAAAGAAAACTAAACCCAATGTTAGAAGAAAAGAAACAGTAAAGATTACAGCAGAAATAAACAAAATCAAAATTTTAAAATTAAAATACATGAGATCAGTGAAATAAAAAGATAAACAAAATTGTTTTTATGAAAAGATAAACAAAATAGACATATCTTTAGCCAAACCAAAAAAATAAAAAAGATAGAAAACCCAAATTCATAAAAATCAGAAATAAAAAAGGAGATATTACAACCAATGTCACAGAAATTTAAATGTTTATTAGAGGATACTATGAACAACTACATTTCGATAAATCAGAAAACCTAGACAAAACAGACAAATTCCTAGTCACATACAATGTACCAAGGTTATGCCATGAAGAAATAAAATAACGTGAACATACCAATAGAAGTAACAAGATCAAAGTGTTCAAAATATCTCCCAGTTAAAAAAAAATCAACATATAAAAATCAGTAGAACTTCTATAGGCTAATTCTACTGATTTTTAGTCAGTGAAAAATCTGACTAAATTTTAAAAATTTCATTTACAATGGCTACAAATAAAATAAAATTTCTAGAAATAAACTTAACTAAAGAAGTAAAAGATCTCCGTAATAAAAACCACAAAACTTTGATGCAAGAAACTGAAGAGTGCACAAAAAATGGAGAAGCAGTCCACATTAATATATAGAAAGAATCAATATTGCGAAAATGTCTACACTACCTAAAGCAATCTACAGATTCAATGCAACCTCTATCAAAATACTAATGAGAGTCTTCACAGAAATAGCCAAAAATAAATAAATAAATAAATAAACAAACAAATAAATGTATATGGAGCCACAAAAGGCCAAACATAGGAAAATCTGTCCTGAGCAAAAAGAACAAATCTGGAGCAATCACATTACCTGACTTCAAATCGTACTGCAGAACTACAGTAATCAAATCAGCATGGTCCTAGTAGAAAAGCAGACACATAGACCAGTGGAGCAGAACAGAGAACTCAGAAATAACTCCATATATTGAGAAAAAAACAATATCTTCAATAAATGGTGCTGGGGAAACTGCATATCCATATAGAAAATAATGAAACTAATCTCCTATCTCTTGAAATAATAAAAAATCAAGTCAAAATGGGTTAAATACATAAACCTAAGACCTCATACTATAAAATTACTGTAAGAAACCTTTTGGGAAACTTTCCAAAATAGTGGTCTAAGCGAAGATTTCCTGAGCAACACCTCACAAGCACAGAAAACCAAAGCAGAAATGATCAAAAGAGATTGCATCAAGTTAAAAAGCTTCAACACAGAAAAGGATACACTTAACACAGTGATGAGACAATCCACAGAAAAGGAAAAAATATACACAAGTTACCCATTTTGACAAGATATTAATGATCAGAATACATAAGGGGCTCAAACAACTCTATAGGAAAAATTTTAATAATTCAATGAAAATCGGGTGAATTAATTATTTGAATATGTGTTTCTCAAAAGAAGACATACAAATGGCAAACTGGCATACAAAAAGGTGCTATCATTGATCATCACACAGATGGAAATCAAAACTACAATGAGGTATTCTCACACCATTTAAATGGCTTTTATCCAAATGACAGGCAGTGACAAATGTGGATGAGGGTGTGGAGAAAAGGGAACCCTTGTACACTGTTGTTGGGAATGTAAATTAGTACAGCCATTATGGAGAAGAGTGTGGAGGTTGTTCAGAAAACTAAAAAATAGAACTATCATATAATCTAGCAATCCCACTGCTAGACATATGCTCAAAAGAAAGAGAAACAATATATCGGTATGTAAAAGAGATATTGCACTCCTATGCTATTGCAGCACTATTCACAATAGCCAAAATTCCTTTAGGAATAACTATCTTTTATTTTTTTTAATTATACTTTAAGTTCTGGGGTACATGTGCAGAATGTGCAAGTTTGTCAGAAAGGTATACACGTGCCATGGTGGTTTGCTGCATATATCACCCCATCATCCACATTAGCTATTTCTCCTAATGCTATCCCTCCCCATGCCCCCTAACCCCTGCTATCCCTCCCCTAACCCCCAACCCTGTGTTATGTTCTTCTTCTTGTGTTCATGGGTTCTTATTGTTCAACACTCACATATGAGTGCGAACATATAGTGTTTGATTTTTATATTCCTGTATTAGTTTGCTAAGAATGATGGTTTCCAGCTTCATGCATGTCCCTGCAAAGGACATGAACTCATCCTTTTTTATGGCTGCATAGTATTCCATGTGTATATGTGACACATCTTCTTTATCCAGTCTATCATTGATGAGCAGTTGGGTTGGTTCCAAGTCTTTGCTATTGTGAACAGTGCCGAAATAAACATATGTGTGCATGTGTCTTTATAATAGAATGATTTATAATCCTTTGGGTATATACCCAGTAATGGAATGGCTGGGTCAAATAGTGTTTCTAGTTCTAGATCCTTGAGGAATCACCACACTGTCTTCCACAATAGTTGAACTAATTTACGCTCCCACCAACAGTGTAGAAATGCTCCTATTTCTCCACACCCTCTTCAGCATCTGTTGTCTCCTGATTTTTTAATGATCACCATTCTAACAGAATGAAAAAATGGACAAGGGTAGAAGTAGAGAGGATATCTTACAGTAGGCACAGAAGCATATTAAGTGTAAACTGTTAGGACTCTGGATCCGAATACATGAAGAACAGATAGAAAAAGGAAAGTGAGCCCAAGAATCATACTAGGATAAAACAAGATACCACTTGAACACATATTCTGAAAATTTAAATATAAGAGACTAAAAACAATGTAATGTTGTGAAAATAAGTGGTTCAAGTGGATATAATAATGCCTATTCAAATCATAACAGGGGGCCAAGCACGGTGGCTCACGCCTATAATTCCACCACTTTGGGAGGCCAAGGCAACTGGATAACCCAAGATTCGGAGTTCAAGACCAGCCTGGCCAACATAGTGAAACCTGGTTTTTACTAAAAATACAAAAATCAGCTGGAAGAGGTGGCACAAGCCTATAGTTTTATCTAATTGGGAGGCTGGGGCTGGAGAATCGCTTGCATCTGGGAGGCATAGGTCACAGTGATCTCCGATTGCTCCACTGCACTCCAGCCTAGGTGACAGAGCAAGACACTATCTCGAAAAATAATAAATAAATAAATAAATAAATAAATATAGGGAATAGTACCTCTATTATGTAGCATGGCACCTGGCTATTGTAGGGATTTAATAAATGGTATTAGCATTATGAACATTAAGAAAATGACATAATAAAAGATGTTTTCAGAAGCCATTGTGTGCATGAATTAGAAGACTGCATTATAATTCACAGGCATGTCTGGGGTTGGTAGGAAGAGGAAAATTACTGTATGATACAGTGCGTATCCAGTTTGAGAGTATGTGATCCATCCAAATGGAGTTAGAGTAAAACTGATAGAAGCACACAGTTCCTACTAAACAAATCGTTTTGTTTTTCTGTGAGTTATTAGTTTTCAAATGACATTATTTCACTTTGTTTTAATTTTTAAAATATCCACCCCCCAGTGGTAATAGTAGTAATATAACACAGCCAATTAAAATCTAACACACTGATAAAATAGATTATGTTATACTGTGCGGGACTCCAAAAATATTCTCTAACTCTGCTTGCCCACAGAGATTATATTCATAAGAATTTCTTCAGCCATTATCCAAATTACAAATTAGAAGTAACCTTTTATATAAACATAGTTTGAACACAGGTAGTGTTTTGATTATTTGCAATTGAACATTCTAATGAAGCCATGAGAAGTGAATAGATGGTAATTTATTGAAAGAATTGAAAAGGGTGTTTTTAGCTGAAACCTCAGAGTGAAAAGAATGCTTCATGAATTCACCGAGTATAAAATTTAAATTCTCCTGCTGAGTTAAATATGCCTTGACAATGTCAACGAACTTGGAGAAAAATGACAAATTACTATTATATGCTCAAGTTTCTGAAAGTCACGCTGTTAGCTATTGTAAATATTGCAGGATACTACTGAAAAGCATGTTTTATATTTATCCTCATTATTCGTGCAAAATATTTTACCCTTCAGATTGCTATAAACTACAGCTGAGCTCAGAAAGTATATAATAAAGGCTTACATAGCTTTTTTCTCTTAAAGAAAATAGCAATATATAGCAGTTTTCTCATTTTAAATTATATTTCATATTTTAATCTTAGTTATTATCTATACAAATCATAAACTCCCTTATCATACATATGCCTACAAATATGTATGTTAAGTTTCAGACAAATCCTCACTCTTATTGCTGAACATGTAGTTACAGAGTCTAGTAAAATTGGAATCTGTCCAACTGTATCAGAAAGTTTTTCAGTTTTATTGAAAATAGAACTACCAAAAGAGCAGGAAGAAATGATTGACAAGTAACATATAAAACCAAAAAAAATGTTTTTTAATGTTCTGTTTTCCAATTATCCCATTGAAGGAAATGTTCTTTAAAATTCTGAAGCTGATGGAAATCATTTCTATTTTTAAACATTAAACATTGGTGGGTATGTAAATTAGTTCAACCATTATGGAAGACCGTATGGTAGTTCCTCAAGGATCTAGAACCAGAACTACCGTTTCACCCAGCAATCCCATTACTGGGTATATATCCAGAGGAATATATGTCATTCTGCTATAAAGACACATGCACGCGTATGTTTATCGCAGCACTATTCACAGTAGCAAAGACATGGAACCAAACCAAATGCCCATCAGTGATAGACTGGATAAAGAAACTGTGGTACATATACTCTGTGGAATACTAGGCAGCCGTAAAAAGGAATGAGATCATGTCTTTTGCAGGGAGATGCGTAAAGCTGGAAGCCATCATTCTCAGCAAACTAACACA
Source organism: Alouatta palliata (assembly GCA_004027835.1). Classification (NCBI taxonomy): domain Eukaryota; kingdom Metazoa; phylum Chordata; class Mammalia; order Primates; family Atelidae; genus Alouatta; species Alouatta palliata. The sequence goes on from PVKV010017517.1 coordinate 32,125, forward strand.
GGAACAGAAAACCAAAAACCACACATTCTCACTCATAAGTAGGAGTTGAATATTGAGAATACATGAACACAGGGAGGGGAACAACACACACCAAGGACTGTTGGGAGTGAAGTGAGGGGAAGGAACTTAGAGAATGGGTTAATAGGTGCAGCAAACCATCTTGGCACACATATACCTATGTATCAAGTCTGCACATTCTGTAGCTTGTATGCTGTTTTTTTAAGAAGAAATAAAGAAAGAAAATAAAGTATTTCCATAAGAATAATTTTAAAAACACAAAAGGCAGTCAAATCTGTATTATCTGATCTAATAACTATTAACTTTTACATAACAGAAGTAAAATAATTACTGAATGTATCAATAGTCGTGGCTGTATTTTTATAAGAACAAAAATTTTCATATACAATGGTGTTTAATTCTGTTGTTATTTAACTTTGAATCTTAAAATAGAAAATTTGTGTCATAATTGATTGCTCTCTGTCTCTATTTCCCATGTCAAATCAATCACCAGTTACTATTAATAAGGTCTGGTAATATCTCTTAAAATTGGCCACTTTTTTCAACTTTTTCTAGCTTTCATACCCCTAAATGTACACTATTATCTTCACTCATTTGAATTATTTTATTTTGTTTTATTTTATTTTTGAGACAGAGTCTCAAAATAATAATCTTCCTTCTTAATCAATCCTAAAAATGACTACTAGAATTATTTACCAAGAAAAGAGCAATAATATCACGATCAGGTAGGCTTCATCTCAGGGATGAAAGGCTGGTTCAACATCTGCAAATCTATAAATGTAATCCATCACATAAACAGAACCAAAGACAAAAACCATATGATTATCTCAATTAGATGCAGAGAAGGTCTTCAACAAAATTCAGCAGCCCTCTATGCTAAAAACTCTCAATAAACTAGGTATCAATGGACTGCATTTCAAAATAATAAGAGCTATTTATGACAAACCCACAGCCAATATCATACTGAATGGGTAAAATATGGAAGCATTCCCTTTGAAAACCGGCACAAGACAAGGATGCCCTCTCTCACCACTCCTAATCAACATAGTATTGCAAGTTCTGGCTAGGGCCATCAGACAAGAGAAAGAAATAAAGCCTATTCAAATAGGAAAAGAAGACATCAAATTGTCCCTGTTTGCAGATGACATGCTTGTATATTTAGAAAACCCCATTGTCTCAGCCCAAAATCTCCCTAAGCTGATAAGCAACTTCGGCAAAGTCTCAGGATACAAAAATCAATGTGCAAAAATGCAAGTGTTCCTATACACCAGTAATAGACAAACAGAGAACCAAATCATGAGTGAACTCGTATTCACAATCGCTACAATGAGAATAGAATACCTAGGAATACAACTAACAAGGGATGTGAAGGACCTCTTCAAGGAGAACTACAAACCACTGCTCAAGGAAATAAGAGAGGACACAAACAGATGGAGAAACATTCCATGCTCATGGTTAAGATGAATCAATATCCTGAAAATGGCCATGCTGCCCAAAGCAATTTATAGATTCAGTGCTATCCCCATCAAGTTACCAATGACGTTCTTCACAGAACTGGAAAAAACCACCTGAAACTTCATATGGAGCCCATTTAAAATTTACTGAAAGAAGAAAAATTTAAGCTTGAACTTACTGCTATGAATTTTACTGAAGCTGATTGCTGTATTTTAGTTCCTGGATGTAGACTAGTGAATTCTAATCTGAGAGCCAATCTGCCTGAACTTATTGAGAGAGTTTCAGAAAACTTCACGAGGCTCTTCTGACCTACCAGAGAGTAAAATAGCAGGGCTTGTTCCAAGAGAATATGCAGAATAGAAATTTAGAATTAATACATGTTCATTTCATTTAAGACAATAATATTCCTCAGTGGATTATCATAACAGAAATTCATTTTATATCACACACTTATATGACTGAAGAAACATATCCTTGTGGGATGCAGGTTAAAAACTAAATGATGATTAATAAAACCCCTCTGTATGGCCTCTGAATAATACCACTAGCTGCCAGTGCTAAATGCTGTTCTCTCCACTGCTTTAAAAATGCAATCTTTAGCACAGTGGGAATATTTGTTGTTGATAAAAGAATTAATGGCTCAATATATTTGTTCTGTAAGTAGTGGTTGGAATTGACAATTAATAAGCTGCAACTTTTCCACTTTTGGAACATGGATATATTTGAGGGAAGAAATGTTTTGTTTGGTTTTGACTTTTTAGTTATATGATCTTTAGAGATCAAATGTAAAGTTGAAGTTAAATGTTTTGATACTGACTCTGTTCACATCTCTATCTCTTAGTTAATGAAAATACTGTACCATTATATGCTCTTAAATCTGTCTCATTGTGACTTGGCAAAGAGGCAGTGAGTCTGCCAAAAAGAAGTAGAACAGCTGTGAAGATGCCAACACAATTGAGTATTTCATCTTTACATATTTCTAAATATGGCAATTTATTGGACACTTATGAGCATGGAATGACAATGGGGTCAATTTAACCATACGGCAATGCTGAGACACCTTCATTATGACCTTTCTTTGGGGTAAGTTATGTGATAATGAATGCATGTTTAGTCACACATTGTAGGTGCAGATGGGAAAAAAAGGAAAGCATAAAATATAAAATATGATGTCCAGGTATCAAATAAGAATTCTAAAATGTTATTTAATCAATGAAGTAAAAATATTCTACTTTAGAAATAGAATATTGAATTTCTTTGATGTATAAAATGAATATTTCAAATTAAAATTCAAAAAAAAAATTTTGATATGATTTATTTTGTCCTCAAATATTCTTGATGAGTACAAAATTCTTTTTATCTTCAAACTTAGCCATATTCAAGTATTAAACTTAACCTGTCTTCAGGCAAAGTGATGACTGTATAGCAAAATAAAGCTCCTCATACCACAGAGATCTCCTTGGTGTCTAATTTTCATCATTATAATCAAAAATTTTCCTTCCAAGACAAAAGAACAAAACACTTGAAAAAGTCTTCCATAAGATTATTATGATTCGCTCTTTAAATTCCTTTGCCTGGGTCAAACAGGTATTTAATAGACAAACTTAATTTCATATTGAGGTGAGACAATTTTTGAATTGTGCTCCAGAAAGTCATTTTTAAGTTATAAATAAGTTTTTATTGATTGACACATTTAATAAAAATGCATTCAGCACTATACAACAAGCATTTTGCCAAAATTGAAACATTTCCTTCCCCCACAAATCTAAAACTGTATTATTAATAGTCATGAGATTTTCAACACTAGCCCACCAAAAAAGACTATTCATTCCAAAACGAAGTCATGCCATTGTTTCACTGAAGGCTTCTAAGTTAGTTTGAAAAGTTGTATCATTTATGGAATAACTAGTAATGTATTCAAGGGAGTTAAAACAAGTAATTAGCGTTTACTGACTAGTCGTACACTAGGTTATTTAATTATGGTAAACAACTTACACGTAAAATTGTGACACAAATTGAATAATTTCCAAAATTAAGTACTTTCTCATTTTTTGGACAAAATCCTACTGTCCTACCTCTTCTTTCAAAATAGCTCTCTTTAAAGTCAAAATAAACATCTTCTGAGTTAACTTCAACTACATTCCTGTGCCACATAACACTTTTGCCAACAACTGATTGCATATACAATGGTGGTCCCATAAGATTATAATGAATCTAAAAAATTATTTTAGCCTAGTGACATTACAGTCTTCACAATGTCCTAACACAATGTGTTACTCACATTTTTTTGGTGATGCTTGTGCAAAGAAACTCACTGCACTGCCATTCATACAAAATAATAGCATATACAATTAGGTAGAATATATAATACTTGATAATGATTATATAAGATCATTATGGTGGGGCTCTGTGTCCCTACCCAAATCCCATCTCAAATAATTACCAGATGTTGAGGGAGATACCTGGTAGGAGGTGACTGGATCATGGGGCAGTTTCTCTCATGCTGTTCTTGTGATAGTGAATGAATTCTCATGAGATCTGATGATTTAATAAGGGGCTCTTCCCTCTTTGTGTGCCACACTCTCTCTTGCCTGCTGCCGTGTAAGCCATGCCTGCTTCCACTTCCACCATAATTATAAGTTTCTGGAGGCCTCCCCAGCCATTTGGAACTGTGAGATAATTAAACCTCTTCTCTTTATAAATTACCCAGTCTTGGGTATTTCTTTATAGCAGTGTGAAAACAGACTTCGCAAATTGGTACTGCAGAGAGTGGGGCACTGCTATACAGATGCTCAAAAACATGAAAGTAACTTTGAAACAGGGTAACAAGCAGAGGTAGAAGAGTTTGGAGGGCTCAGAAGAAGACAGGAAGATGTGGGAAAGGTTGGAGCATCCTAGAGACTTGTTGAATGGTTTTGACCCAAATGCTGTTAGTAAAGTGAACAATGAAGTGTCGGCTGAGGTCCTCTCAGTTGGAGATGAGGAACTTACTGGGAACTGGAGTAAACATCACTCATGCTATTTTTTAACACAGACTGACAGCATTTTTGCCTTGTCCTAGATATCTGTAGAAATTTGAACTTGAGAAAGATGATCTAAAATTGGAACTTATGTTTAAAAGAAAAGAGAGCAAAAAGTTTAAACAATTTGCAGCCTGATAATGCAGTAGCAAAGGAAAACTCATTTTTTGAAGAGAAATTCAAACTAGCTGCAGAAATTTGCATAAGTAAAGAGGAGCCAAAAGACAATGGGGAAAATAATCTCCAGGGCATGTTAGAGACCTTCAGAGCAGCCCCTCCCATCAGAGACTAGAGGACTAGGAGAAAAAAAAATTGTTTTGTGTGCAGGGCCCCAGGCCGCACCGCTGCTCTGTGCAGCCTCACGACTTGGTGCGCTGCACCCCAGCCATGTCTAAAAGGAGCCAATGTACAGCTCAGACCACTGCTTCAGAGGTTGAAAGCCCCATAGCTTGGCAGCTTCCACATGGTGCTGCACCTGAAAGTGCACAGAAGTAAAAAATTTAAATTTGTGAACCATGGCCTAGATTTCAGAAAATGTATAGAAGCACCTGGATGTCCAGGCTGATGTTTGCCGCAGAGGTGAAGCCTTCATGGAGAACCTCTCCTAGGGGCGTGCAAAGGGGAAAGATGGGGTTGAAGCTCCCACACAGATTCCCCAACTGGAACACTGCCTAGTGGAGCTGTGAGAAGAGAACCACAGAGCTCCAGAATCCAGAATTGTAGATAGACCAACAGCTTGCCCTGTAGTCCCTGAAAAGCCACAGAGACTCACATAAACAGTAGGAGGGGGGCTGTACTCTGCAAAGCCACATTGATGTAGCTGTTGAAGACCGTAAGAACCAACCGCTTGCATGAGCGTGTCTGGATGTGAGACATGGAGTCAAAGGCGATTATTTTGGAGCTTTAAAATTTGACTGCCCTGCTGGATTGCAGGCTTGCATGGGGCCTGTAGCCCTTTTGTTTTGGCCAATTTCTCCTGTTTGGTATGAAAGAATTTATCCAATATCTGTAGTGACATTGTATCTTGGAAGCAACTAACTTGTTTTTGATTTTATTGGCTGTTAGGAGAAGGGACTTGCATTGTGTCAGATGTGACTATGGCCTGTGGATTTTTGAGTTAATGCTGATACGAGTTAAGGCTGTGGGGAATAGATGGGAAAGCATAATTCATTTTGAAATGTGAGGAGATGAGATTTGGGAGGGGTTGGAGCAGACTCATATAGTTAGGCTTTGGGTCCCCACCCAAATCTCACCTTGAATTGTAATCCACAGGTATTGAGGGAGAGATCTGATGAATGGTGACTGCATCAAGGAGGTGGTTTCCCCCATGCTGTTCTCATGATAGCTAGTCAGTTCTCATGAGATCTGATGGTTTTATAACTGGCTCTTCTTTCTTCACTTTCCACACATGTTCTCTTGCCTGTCACCATATAAATTGTGACTGCTTCCACTTCTTCCATAATTGTAAGTTTCCTAATGCCTCTCCAGTAATTGGGAATTGTAAGTCAATTAAACCTCTTTCCTTTATAAATTACTGAGTCTCGAGTATTTCTTTATAGCAGTGCAAAAACAGACTAATACAGATAGTAAATGACTATGTTACTGATTTATGAACTCACTATGCTGCTTCCCATTAAAGTGTAATCCAGCTATTTATATATATTTTTAAAAAGTTAACTTTTTAACATGGCCTCAGGCAAGACTTTCAGGAGGGCTTCCAGAAGAAGGCATTGTTATGGCAGGAGATGACATCTCCATGCTTCTTTCTGCTCCTGAACACTTTTCAATGGGATACGATATGGGGGTGGAAGATAACAATATTGATGATTGTGATCTGTGTAGGCCTAGGCTAATGTGTGTGTTGTCTTACAGTTTTTAACAAAAAGTTTTAAAAAGTAAAAACATAGAAATAAAAATACAGAAGAGCTTATACAATAAAGATATAAAGAAAATATTTTTGCATAGCTGTACTATACGATTGTGTTTAAGCTGTGTTACCACAAGAGTAAAAAAGTTAAAATAACTTAAAAGTTTACAAAATAAAAATCTCACAGTAAGCTAAGGTTACCTTATTGAAGAAAAAGCATATTTTTATAAATTTAGTGTAACCTACATTTACGATGTTTATAAAATATACAGTAAATATTTTTGTACAGCTGCACAATATGTGTGGATTTTAAGCTTTTGGTACAAAAGAATCAGAAGTTTAAAAAATTAAGTTTATAAAGTAAAAATATGACAGCTAAGGTTCACTTATTATTATATAAAATTTTTAATAAATATAATGTATACTAAGTTTGGAGTTTTATAAATTATATAGTAGTGTACAATAATGTCTTTGGCCTTCAAATTTACTCAGCCTTCACTAAGGAACACACACAGAGAAACTTCTGTTCCATCAAGCACCATTCATGGTTAATATCCTATACATGTGTTTCTTTTTTTTTTTTTTTTTTTTTTTGAGGCAGAGTCTCACTCTGTCACCAGGCGCCAGGCTGGAGTGCAGTGGCGCGACCTCAGCTCACTGCAACCTCCGCCGCCAGAGTTCAAGCAGTTCTCCTGCCTCAGCCTCCCAAGTAGCTGGGACTACAGGCACGCGTCACCACGCCCAGCTAATTTTTTTGTATTTTTAGTAGAGACGGGGTTTCACACCATGTTGACCAGGATGGTCTCGATCTCTTGACCTTGTGATCCACCCGCCTCGGCCTCCCAAAGTGCTGGGATTACAAGCGTGAGCCACCGCGCCCGGCCATGTGTTTCATTTTTAAAGAGAGTTGATGTCTCAGAGCAAGTTCCCACCCCAAAACCAGAATAGGCCTGTGAATACAGAGAATCATAGTCAAAAAATAGGAGAGAGAGAATAAAAATGTAGCTAAAATATTTGCTAAACATATATCTAATGAAAGATTTATATTCAAAATGTACAAAGCACTCTTCAGACTCAACTGTAATAACACAAACAACTCAATTATATAATGGACCAATTATCTGAGCACGCATTTCACCAAAGGTATTATAAAGATGGCAAATAAACATTTGAGAAGGCACTCAACATCACACATCACTAGATCACTGTCAATTAAAACAAGATATCACTGCATATTTATTAGAATGGCTAAATTCCAAAATGCTGACACCACCAAATGCTAGCGAGAATTTAGAGTCCTAGAAACTCTTATCCATTGCTAATGGAAATTCAAAATGACACAGACACTTTGGAGCACAGTTTGGCAATTTCTTACAAGGCTAAACACAGTCTTACCACACATCCAGCAATCACACTTCTAGGTATTTACCCGATTTAGCTGAAAACTTACGTCCACACAGAATTATGAAAATCGATGTTTATAGAAGCTTTATCCCTTGTAGACAAAAACTGAAAACAGTATGTCCATATATAGATAAATAGATGCTCTGTGGTGCATCTAACCAGTGAAATATTATTTAGTGATGAAAAGATCTGAGTTGCCAAATTGCCAACAGACATGTAGAAGCCTTCGATGTATATGGGGGAAAACGCCATTGTGAGAAGGCTTTATATTATTATACTATTCTTACTGTTTGGCATTTTGGAAAAAGCAAAACCATACAGACAGTAACAAAAGCAGAGGTTTCTAGGGATTTGAGGGAAGACATATAAGCATCATCAAACCAGTACATTATTCTCTAAATGTGTTTTTATGTATTACTCTTTGTTTAATCAGCAGTCATTAATTGCCATGCTTTATTGATTGCTTCGTTTTTTGTTTTTTGTTTTTTTCTTACCAGATTTGTATAATTCCTATTCACAAAGCAAAACACCTCATGTTCTAAACTAACCATTGAAACTCACTAAAATAGAAAGGCAAAATCAACCAAAAATGATAGTGTGGTGTTTAGAATACCGTTGTATCATAAAACTATTAATGTGTTTTTGTTTGTTTAGGTCTTTTTTTTGTTTGTTTGTTTGTTTTTGTTTTGTATTTCAAGCTTCTCCCAACAAGTCTTTTATTAGACCTCTTTTTTTATGAGTCATTTTAACTAAAGATAAATGTTTCGTTTTTCTGATTATGAAGTGTAAAGATTATTGCTAGTATTTAGGAAGCTAATGTTTAAAATAGCTAAAGACATGAACTTTACTGTGTAGACTTCTACTTAATCCCCATCTTTTCATTAAGGTATATTTCTCCACCCTCAATTAAATGTTTTAGGGGGAGGCTTCCTATGTTATTTTCTCTGGAAAGAATACAACTTTATGTCGTCTTGCACACTTACCTTGTTGGAGCAGGATTAAAATGTAATCTACTATTTAAATAACTGTTTTGTATGCCACCTACATAAATAGTAATCATACAAACACTTATAGAGTCAAAACTAAATGCCACTTTCTGAAGAACTCTTTGCTTATTAATTCCTTTAATTCTCTCAACAAACCCTTGTATTAGGTACTCCCATTAAAAAAAATGAGCTAGAGATAGAATAACCAACTTGTCCAAGGTAACATAGTTTTTGAAAATATCAAGAAGGTTGGCCCAAGATACTTCTCTTGACCATTATACTAAACTGCTACTCATTCTTTTTAAATACTCATTTTTGTTTCGGACAACCTGTATACCTAGTTTCCAAGGTAGATGGCACACGGAATCCTGAGCTGCAACTGCATATATCCTCAGGCTTCTTCTTTTTTATTTTTTTATTTGTGTGTGTGTATGTGTGTGTGTGTGTGTGTGTGTATGTGTGTGTGTGTGTGTGTGTGTGTTTATTATTATACTTTAAGTTTTGGGGTATATGTGCAGAATGTGCAGGTTTGTTACATAGGTATACAAATGCCTCAGGCTTCTTAATGTAATTTTCCCCATGAGTGGATTGATATTACTGTTACTGGTTTACTTATGCAGTAACCAATCAGTTGTCTCCTTGGTATATTCCTAAAATGTGATGCTGTCACTTTTTCATGTTCTTTGTTTTTATGTGTTTGTTATGTTTCGCATGAAAGAATGGCTATGCTAAAACTCTCATATTGTTAGCCGATGTATTTTCTATCCAAATTGATATCTCTCTCTAAGTCAATACAATGCATTGCCTCTTTGTATTTCTACTGAATTTAACAACAAAAATGGTTAACATGAGTAGCAGAAAAGAAAGAGTATTGCAGACCCTTTAAGAAATATGTGAGATACAGGGTCATTCAGTCTGATAAAGTATGAAATGAGTAGTTGTCCATCATTAATTGCATTATTTCCTGCATGTGTTTTCAAAATGCGTGAAGCATTCTACAAACTAGAGATTTACTTCTTTATGGTACTGTGCATTGTCTTGTCTAGCTCTGCATGCTTTGCATTTTTAACCTGATAAAAAGTCTATTTCAGGGATAAAGTCAGCTTTAACTGATTCTATCACACAGCCTGCCCTTCATGGCTGTATAATTCAGGGGTTTGTCTTGCTTTACTATAATCCGTCTGGCCTGCTGTTTCTAATACACACATCTGCAGAGGCAGCAGGTAATTAATGTTATTGATGGTGCTCATTTACATTGCATCTTTTCACCAAACTCCTTGCAAAAACAGAATGGGCTTTCACATGAGAACTCTTTAGAGATATCTTACAATATTTCTTTATACAATTCGTTACCACTTAGTTCCTCTAGAAAACATCTTTTTCTCTCATTACTTGCACAGATTCTAAGGTCACAATAGACCTTGCTTTCATTCACAGTGAAAAAGGGTGATGAATGCTTTCCAGGAGAGCTTTCATTTCCCTGATGGTTAACTTTTTTTAACTGCTCCATTTATCAGAGAATATAGTAAAGGTCTTTCAGGAAGGAATCAAATTGAATTAGAATGAATAAACCATTTTGAATGTTATTCAGTATCAATTAGCTATTGCTGAATAGTATATTTTGAAAGTTTCTAAGAGTCTGCTTTGATTTTAAATTGGAAAACACCTTAAGCAGTTGATAAAACTTGTGTTTACCTAACACTGCAATAAAATGCAGGTGTGCTCATCTAAAGAGACCCATCTCTTTAGAGACTCATCTCATATGAGACACAGAATTATTTGCATAGTATTAGTAACTCATTTATCAAATACGCATATTTTGATTGCTGAACACTACTCTTGCACACTAAATTAAAGATCTTAATTCATGTCTTGTGGTTTCTTCAATATGCTGCCTCAATGTTTTTCTTCACTGCAAAACATTTCTTTTTCCAAAAGAAGAAAATGCAATCATACACAAATATATATTTTATATAGCACTATACTTTGTGCAATCAAATAATAAAGTTATGCTGTTAGTGCCATCTGTATTTCTGAGATTGCTCCTACATTCAAACTATATCATCAGATGTATGCTGTTCATTAGAATATATGATTGTTCCAGAAATAACTAATTAGCACAGGCCTATTAATTCTGTAGGACAAAGTGACAGTCATTGAAAATTGATAACAATTGTCAAGACAATGTATGCCATGGTACAACAATGTTAAGATAGTTATAGTATTTTGTAATTCAAATTGTCATCATTTGGAATTAATTTATATGTACATTTACATAGAGAAGGTGTACTAATAAAAACCCAAGCTATCTTTTCGTATATGAAAGAAGGAACAGAGTTAAGATATACTAAGTTGGTTTAGTGCTTTATGTGGCATTACATGGCTTCTTGTTAAATTATAATAAAATTAACTTTTTAAAAAATGAGCAAATTTTTACACATTTATAATTGCTCTTAGTTGTTTGTCTTGAAATTAAATAACCTGTACCTACACATCTTATGATGAATCATTACTTTTTATATTTCACATGACCTGAGAGTACTCCTGAGAGTCTTTTGAAATATTTTGAGTTTATATTAAAAAATAGTACATCAATTCAAGTGATTAGAAAGAGAATGTGTTATAGATATGTGGAAAAACTGACAAGTCAAAAGTTTATAGATATAGAATAAGAGATTATCAATATAAGTTTGACAAATAGCTACTGAAAATTGCAGATTTACAAATTCAAATAAGCGATGGGAAGTAACACATAATGTAAAAAATCAGAGGAAGTGATAAGACAAAGGAGTTTATCAAGTTCTGTTTCTCTTGATTAATAACTGGTAATTATTAATCTGAATAATTATTAATCTGTGGAAACACATTCAGTTGAGTTCACCAAATATTTATTGACACTACTTTGTACCAGTTCTTAAGCAATGCTTAGAACAATTAAATAAAGTAGCTATTCTTCAGGTATTTATTAATATATAGGAGATGGAGAACTGAGTGGCTACAAGAACACAAGACATATTAGAATAACAGAAAGCCTATCAACCAGTCGTCTAGGTTTTAATTCTTGCATGCACATGGTATATGTATACCTATGTAACAAACCTGCATGTATCCCAGAACTTAAAGTAAAATTATATATATATAATATTTATATATATATATCACATATATATTATATATATGTGATATATCATATATATTATATATTATATATATGAGAAACAGAAAGCCTAAGATTCTGGTACCATTTGCGTCACCACAGAGGACAGAAGATAAGATGTTGAAAGTAGACCAAATTTGTGGGTTAAATACAGCAAAAAATAAAATAAATAAAAATTATCATTTTCCCATATTCATTGAGCAGTCATATTGATCATCTGTTTTTCTAAGCTTCCTTTTATTTACATATAAAGACATGTAAATAAAAAAAGGAAAAACAGTGAATTAGACTAGTTAGTATTATCTCTTACAAGATCATATTTACTTAGTAACAGAGAGCTTCTAAACTTTAAAAGACGAGTATTTTTACAAATTTGTGACTCTTTTTTTTTTTTGAGACACAGTTTCGCTCTGTCGCCAGGCTGGAGTGCAGTGGCGCGATCTTGGCTCACTGCAACCTCCCCCGGCACAATCTCAGCTCACTGCAACCTCTGCCTCCCGGGTTCCAGTGACTCTCCTGCCTCAGCCTCCCCAGTAGCTGGGATTACAGGCACACACCAACACTCCCAGCTAGTTGCAGTATTTTTAGTAGAGACGGAGTCTCACCATGTTGGTCAGGACGGTCTCCATCTCTTGACCTCGTGATTCGCGCGCCTCGGCCTCCCGAAGTGCTGGAATTATAGGCGTGAGCCACTGCGCCAGCCCAATCACTTCTAAAAATTGACAAATCTATACTTTTCTCGTTCTGCCAAGATTACTTAAGCCCAATACCCTACCCTAATGTCACACAACTAAGATTTACAGGAAAGGTAAATACCATTCCTCTCTCATTCTGCATATTATTTTCTTTAGAAAACACCTTTTTTTGATTGGTTCATTCCATTTGACACCTTCTTATTTTAATTTCTCTTAGCAAATGAGCCCATTGTTCACCCTTCTATTATCAGGTTGGGATATGACACAGTGCAGATTTTCTAGCTGGCATTTTTCTTCTCTTTTGAGCATCCATTTAAAAAATAATATTCAAAAGGGTTAAAATATGACTCCAATAAAAATATAAATATAAAGCAAACATGTGTCTTAGTAGTTTAAATGCAATAACAAAATACTATAAATGGAAAGGCTTATGAACAACAGAAATTTATTTCTCAAAGTTTGGGAGGCTGGAAGTGTGAGATCAGGGATCCAGCATTGTCTGGTTCTGGTGAGGATCCTCTTCTGGGCTGCATATGGGCTAGTTTCATTGTATCTTCACATGGTAGAAAGAGAATGAGAGAGCTCTCTCTGGAGTCCCTTTTATAAGGGCACTAAATCCAGTCATGAGAGCTTTACTCTCATGACATATCTCCAAAGGACCCACCTCCTAATACCAGGATATTTGAGTTTAGGATTTCAACATATATAAGCATTCAGAGTCTAAAATCATGTGTCAAAAACTTTCCAAATCCATTAATTAATGAGTTGTCAAATTGTATTTTCTTTTTAAAGATAAGATTGTGGGCCAGGCGCAGTGGCTCATGCCTGTAATCCCAGCACTTTGGGAGGCTGAGGTGGGCGGATCACTAGGTCGAGAGATTGAGGCCATCCTGGCCAACATGGTGAAACCCTGTCTCTACTAAAAAAAAAAAAAAAAAAAAAAAATTAGCTGGGCGTGGTGGCGCGCACCTGTAGTCCCAGCTACTTGGAAGGCTGAGGCAGGAGCATTGCTTGAACCCGGGAGGCAGAGGTTGCAGTGACTCGAGCTTGCGCCACTGCACTCCATCCTGGCACCTGGCGACAGAGCGAGACTCTGTCTCAAAAAACAAAAACAACAACAACAAAGAGATATAATTGTGACTTTCATGTAAATCTAAAATGAATGTCTCAAAAATTTTATTTAACTTTAATGATGTATGAGTAAGGGATTACAGTTTATTTGAAAAGCATTTGAAAAATTAGGATATCTATAGATACATTCACAGAATTATATCAAAAACTCACTGTTGCCCTACACATTCATAAATAAGGACTTTTCAGGGACACAGTAAGTAATGAGTCCAACTAAGAACATTTCTGTAGATAATCTTTGGGTGGCCTTTACTCCTGTAATGAAATTACTAGACAGAAACACAGTACAGCTTTTTGCCTTAATTCTAAGCTTCAGATACATTTTCAAGCACATCAGAATTTCTCTTCACATTTCCCAGTTAAACCTAGCCAGGCACCTCATTTTAGAATCCTAGCCTCCCCCACTCATTTTCATACTGATCTCTGTAATGATTTTGGCTATTAATGTTATAAATCTCCCCAGAAATCCAGCATCTTTACTGCCAAAATGATCATTTCAAATTGTACTCTTGATTCTTTCAATAGTTAGGCTCTTGGCCAAGCGCTGTGACTCATGCCTGTAATCCCAACCCTTTGGGAGGTTGAGGGGGGCAGATCACATGAAGTCAGGCATTTGAGACAAGCCTGGCCAACACAGTGAAACCCCATCTCTACAAAAAATATAACATATTAGCTGGGCTTGGTGGCACGTGCCTGTAGTTCCAGCTACTCAGGAGGCTGAGACAGGAGAATTGCTTGAACCCGGAAGGCAGAGGTTGTAGTGAGCCAAGATCGCACCACTGCACTCCAGCCTGGGCAACAAGAGTGAGATTCCATCTCAAAAAAAAAAAAAACACAAAAATTATCTGGGTATGGTGGCACATGCCTGTAATCCCAGCTACTGGGGAGGCTGAGGCAGGAGAATCACTTGAGCCCAGGAGACAGGTTGCAGTGAGCGGAGATTGTGCTACTCCACTACAGCCTGGGTGACAAAGCTAGATTTTGTTTCCAGATGTTTCAAGAAAGAAAGAAAGAGAGAGCCAGAGAGCGAGAGTGAGAGGAAGGAAGGAAGGAAGGAAGGAAGGAAGGGGGGAAGAAGAGAGGGAGGGAAGGAAGGAAAGGAGAGAAGGAAAGGAAGGAGGGAGGGAAGGGAAAAAGAATAGTCTTTGTGAAAAACAACTACTAAGAGATTTTTTAAAATAGTAATTTTGTGTATTAATTTTATACATGTGCATCAAAAAGGCAGCCTGTATTTCTGAATGTCTGATTAATAGCTGTGTAAGACTGGTACCAAAACAGAGATATAGACCAATGGAACAGAACAGAGGCCTCCGAGGCAACACAACACATCTACAAATATCCGATCTTTGACAAACCTGACAAAAACAAGCAATGGGGAAAGGAGTCCCTGTTTAATCAATGGTGTTGGGAAAACTGGCTAGCCATGTGCAGAAAGCAGAAACTGGACCCCTTCCTGACACCTTACACCAAAATTAACTCCAGATGGATTAAAGACTTAAACATAAGACCTAACACCATAAAAACCTTAGAAGAAAATCTCGGCAAAACCATTCAGGACATAGGCGTAGGCAAGGACTTCATGACCAAAACATCAAAAGCATTGGCAACAAAAGCCAAAATAGACAAATGGGACCTAATCAAACTCCACAGCTTCTGTACAGCAAAAGAAACAGTCATTAGAGTGAATCGGCAACCAACAGAATGGGAAAAAATTTTTGCAGTCTA